>CANYLF012304217.1:0-30520 GCA_948193215.1 Bocquillonia castaneifolia
TTTTCTATTTGTGGTTAGTGGAACCCCAAAGAGTGTTTTTGGGAGAAGTGGACGTAGGTCAAGTTGGGACCGAACCACTATAAATTCTTGTTCATTCTTCAAAGCAATTTTTTATTTTCTATTCCGCACCAATTCACCCCCTCTTGGTCATTTCAATACAAATAAATAAAAATTTAAAAAAAATAGAAGGTTATTAATTTATGTGCTTTTGAATAAGTATGTAAAAATTAAAAATTTAACATCATATGAGTATTTTAAAGAAACTTGTATGAGTATTTTAAAGAAACTTGTAATATATATATATATATATATATAATCTCAAATTATCTAACATATATCACAAGTAAAGCGATGAATACAAAAGTTTTTAGCATCGGCCATTAAAAAAAATGCAATGATTATATTCTTTTAAATTTAATTACACAAAGCCAAATTATATTTCATACAACTTTGATGAACTCTCACGAAGTTGGTTTCCATGGCGGTAATATCATATAAAAATCAAGGTAAATTTGAGTTTTTACAACAATTTAAAATTAAATATATTGATCTTTGATTAAATTATGTATCTTTATAAATCAATTTATAAATTATGTATTATGTAAATATATATTACAATACTCTTATAATCTATTGAATAGTTTTGAATTTTTAAAAAAGTGCCTTTTTTAAAGATAAATTATTAAGGGTAAAAATCAAAAAAATATTCAATAAAGACATAAAATCAAATGGAACAATAAAAAAAATTGAAATAAATTGGAACATAATGATAAAATTCAAAGATGAACAAAAAGTTGTGGTTAAATAAATTATATATCTAAATATTAAATAGGAACACTGAACAATGATACGGTTAACAATAAACTAAAAACACTAAATAATGGGCCTAATAGCCTAGTTTAGCCCTAACTTTGACCAATTTTTCGAATATAGCCCCAATTTTAAATCGTGTCAATTGGTACCTTATATTTTGCGTTCAATGTCAAATATAGCCAAATGTGTGTTTCATCTAACATGGTATGCTTAAGTGTCATCCTCTCTCCTATTTGGCAAGACACGTCAGATTGATTTGAAACCAAATATATCCCAAACTTTCATATTATTTTCAAATATATCCTAAACTTCACGTTTAGTTTCATATCTGACGTGTCTTACCAACTAAGAGAGAGAATAAAGGGTAAGGATGACATGTCAGATGAAACACATGCCTGGCTATATTTGAGACTAAACATAAAGTACAAGGTACTAATTGACACGATTGAAAGTTGAGGCTACATTTGAAAAATTGATCAAAAGTTTGAGCTTTATTAGGCTATTAGGCCCTGAATAATGTGTTTATGAGTTGTTTTCAAATGGATGGAGAATGTCTTGCAAAAGAAGGCTGAGAATTACTGAGAGGGAAAGGTTAGGTGACTTGTTGCAGCGAGTTCAGGGATTTAACCCCGCAAATTTAATGAGTAATGACAACGTTAAATGGATGGACAAGTTCACTGATTACTCTCCTAACCAATTGGTGTGACATCTCATGCACATGCACGTCCTAGGAAGCCAAATTCAACATTTCATGTTTGCTACTATTTGGAATAATTTTGTTCCTCCAAGAATTATTTTCTTTGTGTGGTTGGTAGTGCATGGACGAGCTCCTTGCTTGGCTTTTTTGCATGAAAGAGGGATTATAACAGGTAATAATGCAAACTGTTGTTCAATTTGTATAAATCAAATAGAGGATATGGACCATATTATACTTCACTGCACTCTCTCTAGACCTATATGGTTATGGGTTTTAGAGAGGATTGATGTACCATTTGTCATGCCTCAATTCTTGTCTTCATTTTTTGATCTATATAGCACTCCATCCTTGAGACTTCTGCTTATGTCATGTTAGGATAACAATTGTTTGAGAAGTTGGGTTTTTGTATTGATCACTATACTTTCAATTACATTATACATCCTACACACACACACACACAAAAACTAATAGATGATGATGAGTTAAACTAATAGTAATTTAAAACTTAAATACATGGATAAAATACAATTGTTATCCTAACATATAACTAAATGAAAAATTGTGCAAATGTTTCTCTTAACTTTATTAGCAAAGAATATTAGCTTATATACAAGAGCTGGACCTCACTATGACCTGCACATTACATGTGCCTAGCAAAAAAATAAAAATAGCTCTCTATTGTACAACTGTACATTAATTTGTTTGACTACTCTACTATCTCGTGAAGCTTGATGACATGTGCTCTTGGTTGGGACAGAAATGTCTACTGCAGAATGTAGAATTGCTGCTGAGCAATCCTTAGAGTGATTCCTTGATACCCCCCTCTCAAGCTGGCCTATACAAATTGTATAGGCCAAGCTTGGAAACTAAAGCCAGAAATTGGGGAGCTACCAAAGCCTTTGTAAAACAGTCTGGAAGTTGATTACTAGAGCGAACTGGTAGAAGACAAATGAGACCATCTTGAAGCTTTTGCCTTGTAAAGTGACAATCGATTTCTATATGTTTTGTTTGCTCATGGAAGACTGGGTTTTCAGCAATGTGAATGGCTAAAAGATTATCACAAAACAAGGCAGCAAGATTAGAATGCTGAATGAACAGTTCTTGGAGAAGAAAAGATAACCATTGAATCTCAGGTGTGAGTGCTGCAATGGCACGATATTCGGCCTCTGATGAAGATCTAGAAACAATAGATTGTTTTTTTTAGATTTACAAGAAATTAAGGAGCTGCCAAGGAACACACAATAACCTGTAACTAATTTTCTTGAATGTGGACAAGCGGCCCAATCAGAGTCACAAAATCCTTGAAGCTTAAGATTAGAAGTAGCCGAGTAAAATTAACAAGCCTTGACCTGGATAAGACTTGAGATATTTAAGAATTCTGTGAGCTGCAGTGAGATGAACAGAAGTTGGTTTATCTAGAAATTGAGAAAGTTGCTGCACAGGGTAAGAAATATCGGGTCTCGTGTAGGTTAAGTAAAGAAGTTTCCTAATTAACATTCGATAAAGAGAATTATCTACTAAAGAAGTGCCATATGATTCTATCAGTTTGAGGCCAGTAGTCTTAGGTGTCTTAGCAGGTTTTGAACCTAAAAAACCTGTATCTTGAAGCAAATCCAAGGTATACTTGCATTGGGATAAATGAATTCCTGACGAAGTGCGAGCAACTTCCAACCCCAAAAAGTATCTTAACTTGCCAAGATCCTTAATTTTAAAGCTATCATGAAGATAAGTTTTCACAGTAGTAATAGCAGCATTGTCATTGCTTGCAATAATGACATCATCCACGTAGATTAATAGAGCAGTGAAGGAAGTACCAGTACGCTTGGTAAATAAAGAAGAGTCACTTATAGCAGGTTTAAATCCTTGATTAAGCAGAGCAGTAGTCAGTTTGGTGTGCCACTGTCTACCAGCTTGTTTTAATCCGTAAAGAGATTTTTTACGTTTGGTGTGCCACTGTCTACCAGCTTGTTTTAATCCGTAAAGAGATTTTAAGTTTGCACACAAGAGGAAAAGAAGATGAACCTGCTGTTGTGGAAGATAAAGACAGCTTAGGAGGTAATGACATGTAAACCTCTTCATGTAGGTCTCCGTGAAGGGAAGCGTTATTAATGTCAAGCTATGGAGGAACCACCCCTTTGCTGCTGCTACTGCTAATAATGTTCGAATAGAAGTAATTTTTACAACGGGAGAGAATGTATCGAGATAGTCAATACCGGCTTATTGGGTGTATCCCTTAGCCACAAGTCTGGCTTTGTGTCTCTCTAAAGATCCATCTTAATGGTATTTGAGTTTGAACACCCATTTGCAACCTATCGGTTGTTTCCCCTGGGTAAAGTAACTATCTCCCATGTATTGTTAGCTTGTAGAGCTAAAAGTTCAGCTTTCATGGCTGCTTTCCAATTTTCACTCTTGATGGCTTCATTGTAATGTTGTGGCTCAAAAGAGGCAGTAGCATTGAATAATTAATTTTTATAAGGAGGGGAGATGTGGTGATATGAGAGGACAGAGGCAATAAAGTGGTGTGGAATAACTACCTTTGAGTGAGTACTGGTAATTCTTAAAATGTGAAGGAAGAAACGAAGGTCTAGTGTAATGTCTCAATGGTTTTGGTGGTTCTGGTGGGTTTTTAGCACTAGAAGAAGTAGTTACTGAAAGAGATGGATCGAAATAAGAAGAGATAGGGTCATCAGTGATTGGTAAAGGGTTGCAAGAAAGAGGTAAATAAGGCATATAAGAGGGAATAGAAGTTGACGGTTTGTAAGGATAAACAGTTTCATAGAAAACAATGTCTCTAGAAATAAAAAAAGATTTGTCATGTAAATCATAAAATTTGTACCCCTTCACAGCATTTGGATATCCCAAAAAAATACACTTTCTTGCTCTAGAATCAAATTTAGCACGAGACTGGGCAAGAGTGGAAGCATAACATAGGCAGCCAAATGACTTCAAGTTGTTTAAATCAGGAATCCTTGCAAAGAGAATCTTATAGGGAGTTTTATTATGAAGAATAGGAGTAGGAATCCTATTTATGATATAGGCAGCATGTAGAACATAGTCACCCCAGAAAATCAAAGGTTGATGCTTCCTTTCCACTTTGCTGTTTTTCTGTGGAGTTTGAACACAACTAGTCTGATGTACAATGCCAGTACTATTGAAAAATTGTGGAGTATTAAACTCTTGCCCATTATCTGTTCTAATCACCTTGACCTTTGATGAATACTGTCTTTCAACAAAAGTAGAAAAATTTTACATCAGTTCTTTAGCTTCAGTTTTATGCTTCATCAAGTAAATCCACGTAAAACGACTGCAATCGTCAACAATAGTCAAGAAATAAGAATCAGTTCTTTAGCTTCAGTTTTATGCTTCATCAAGTAAATCCGCGTAAAACAACTGCAATCGTCAACAATAGTCAAGAAATAAGAATAACCAGAGTGAGATTGAACAATAAAAGGTCACCAAATATCTATATGTATAGATCAAAGCATTTGAGAGAAATAGTATTGCTAATAGGAAAAGGCAACCTTTTCTGTTTCGTAAAATGGCATACATCACAATGAATATTTACAAGGACTTGAATACTGGAATTCAGTTGTAATAACTTTATTCTGGGAGAAGAAACATGACCCAGTCTATAATGCCACAGAGCATCTTGACTAATCTCAGTATTCACATCAGTAGTTTTATTATTAGATCTACTAAGAGAACAAATAGTAGCATCACTGGATTTATTCAGAACTGGAGCAGAAATTTGTAACTTATATAATCCTTGTTCCTGCCTAGCAGAACCAATCTTCTTCGAGGACTGTAGATCCTGAATTTCACAGAGATCAACACTTAGAGTGGCTTGTAAGCTTACTAGCTGATATGATATTAAACTTGAACTTTGTCACCAACAAAACATCTTGCAGAATAAGATATGAAGTAATGATAACTGTTCCAATTCTTGAAACATATACCTTCTCTCCATTAGGTAATGAAATGAAAAGATTCTTAATTTGTCTGCTATTAGAAAATAATGATTCTGAACAAATAATATGGTCAGTGGCCCCAGTGTCAACTATCCATATAAAATCTTGTGTGCTAAAAGATTTATTCAAAGCAGTTAAACAAAATTTATTTGTAAAAATTCCTGTTGAAGCTTCACATGGCTTGAACTGAGTAGAGACAGTATTAACAGCTGAAGTAGAAGGCTGTGATGGCTCAATCAAAGCCAAGAGTTTGCTGAACTGTTCAGGAGTGAAAGGCATCCCTATAGAATTATTTGGTTCTATGGAGTTGTTTAGATTACCAAGTCCACTATATGTTGACTTCTGACAGCTAAAATTTCCAACTACACTAGCATCATTTGGTTCTTGAATGTCATAATTCATCTTTGTGTAATTAACACTTCCAGAAGTAAATTGTTTGCCTTTGCCTTTATAGCCTGCTGGATAACCATACTTCTTGGAGCACTTATCTATGCTATGTCCAGGCGACCCACAGTATGTACAAATCGGCCTCTTCTTCTGAGCATCAAAAGTGAAACCTAATCCTCCATTAAAATTGCCCATTCTCTGAGGTATGGAATTAGTATTTGCTCTAGTAAAACAAGCAGTTGCCTCTTGAGGTACAATATAAGTTCTCAGAGATAAAACACTAGATTCATTAACCATTGGCATAAACTGCTTTTCATGCTGAATCATAAGTGCAAAGACCTTATTAATAACAGGCAATGGCTCCATTAACAAAATCTGTGACTTGACAGTATAAAAGTTATCATTTAGTCCTCTTAAGAACCTTATCACACAATCTGCCTTCTGAGATTCTCTAGCCAATTTTAGATCATTACAATCACATTGTGGAACACATGAACAAGCAGGAATGGCACGAAGATTGACAAATTCATCCCATAGTATTTTCAATTGTGTGAAGTAATCTGTAACTGAAAGATTACCTTGCTTGAAAGAATATATCTCTCCCTGCAGATCAGCAATTCTTGTTGAATCTCCTTGAGAGAAACGATCATTGAGGTCCTTTTAGACATCAATTGCTTTATCCAACCAGATAACACTAGAAGCGATTGAGGGAGAAACAGAGTGTAAGAGCCATGAGAGCACCATAGTGTTGCAGCGCTCCTAAGCTGGATAAATTGGATCATCAATTCCAGGCATTGGTAGACTTCCATCAACAAACTTTAACTTGATTTTAGAAAGCAAAGCCATCTTCATAGACCTATACTAGGAGTGATAGTTTCTACCTGTCAATGGAGGACTGACAAGAACTAGAGAAGGATTCTCGCTAGGGTGTAAGTAGCTAGGACTTGAAGGTATTTCATCTTGTTGTCTGTTTTGTGTACTCATTTTGAAGGTTAAGAAGTTGTTTGGTTAATGAGAAAATTTCAGAAAAGAAAAGCAAATCTTGAAAGGGAAAATTGCTTGAAATCAAAAACTGAAATGAGATTATGGATCTGCCCAATGAAACAAAGATTTTAGTGTAGGTTTTAGAAAGAAATGATTAAAGAATAAAGAAATGGTAAGTGGGTTTGACTGTTCGTTTGTCGAGAAAATGCGAGAAAAGAAGCAGTTGAGAGAGAGCAAAAAACTTCTTCGCTCTAATACCATATAAAGAAATGAAAAATTGTGCAAATGTTCCTCTTAATTTTATTAACAAAGAACAGTAGCTCTTATACAAGAGATCGACCTCACTATGACCTGCACATTACACGTGCCTAGCAGAAAAATAAAAATTGCTATCTATTGTACAGCTGTACATTGACTTGTTTGACTACTCTACTATCTTGTGAAGCTTGATGACATGTGCTCTTGGCTGGGACAGAATTGTCTACTGCAGAATGTAGAATTGCTGCTGAGCAATCCTTAGAGTGATTCCTTGATATAACATGTCAAACTTTGTTCGTTATTGTGGTATCAATTGGTGTGGGAAATTTGGACAAACAGATACAAGAGTATTTTTAACTTGAAGGAGACTAATGCAGAGAACACTCTTTTTAGATCAATTTCAAGTGCTGTATTTTATTTTAACACAAAATTTCCTTCTTTTTTCCTATTGTTCTTGGGACTTGTATAGATGTTTTGAAAATATTTTTAGGTTGTATTGATTTGATCCTAAGAGAATGATGTAGCTTAAGTATACGAAACCATCAGGTCTTCCACTTCTTGTGGATTTAATAATATCTGCATTTATAAAAAAAAAATTCAATTTACTTACATTAAATATTATAATATTTAAATAAAAAATATACCCTTATACGTAATACAAAAACTTTTCTCAATTTTTTATATGCAACCTGCCAATGACCATATATCAATCTCTTTTTACGTTCTCAAAGGTATTTCTTTTAAGTTTGACTTAGATATATTTCAATAAGAGTATTTTAATGTAACGCTTAACACATGCAAATAGCCTAATATCTAAACAATCTGATATATATGTCGATCTGCATTATAAGGTGAAATCATGTGAACGACAATTAAAAGTATTATAGATCGATAACCATGAATCGGTAACAGCATAAAATTAGTAGATAAGAGTTTTATTTTTGTTATTTTATTATCAGGATAAGAATTTTATACATCCTAGACCTTAACAATTCGTGTTCATGAGTTGTAAACAGATCGATAAGATTCTGACACAAACACTATTAGTCTAAATCTAAACAGGACACGATTAATAATCAGGTTTGATATGTAAAACCCAAACACGACCCACTTTTTACACGGGTTACACAATATGAAATGTGTAAACATGATTAATTAAATGTGTTATTAGATCAATTCGTTAATTTGACACGTTTAAACCCATTTAATTAAACTTGCTATGACTTAATTTATTTAACCAAACTTTTTTTTTTGATAAATGGAGAAATTATATTAAACAACCACAAGAAGTGGAATTCCTACTTATGAAGGTTTCGAACACTTAAGGTTACATCAACATAAGCAGGAAGGCACATCTTAATGCAATGTAAAAATTGCCTCAAAACATATATAAACATCCATAGGATTATAAGGGAAAAAAAAAAAAAGAATCCTAGTTTTGAAAAGAAATATAGCTTGAGAGATACTTCTAATAATTGTATGCTCCAAATTCGGGTTCTTTGAATAAAACATCATACGATTTTTATTTTTTTCAAATCTCCCATGAAAGCAAATACCACAAGGAACTCCAAAGTCGCTTGTATGGAAAAGAGATAATTACCGAGTTCCAAACATCATAAATCATGGTTATAGAGTTAGGCATCACAAAATTAATACCCAATTTTCTGAAACACCAATTCCACAATGGGTAGGCGTTGCAACAATGGAAGAGTAAATGTTCTGTTGTCTCCACTCCGTTACTACAAGCTAAGCAAATACCATTCCCATCAACTATACCCTATTTAACAAAACTCATTTAAACCCATTTAATTATTAAATAATGTTATTATAAAATAGACCAATTAATACCTATTAGTCCTATTTCAATTAATTAACCTTTTATATTAAATTTACTTACACAAAATTAGTTTTATATGTTTTATACATAAAGGATTTGTTGTAATTTAGCACGTCACAAAATGTTGTATTTCTTGTAGCGTGGTGTTTCTAGTGCTATGCCAATATCAATTGCAGACTTTGTTGCTTCTTGGAATGCAATTATTTATCATCATCAATATTCTTTCTTTAGAGTTTGATTGACTATACTACTATGTGAAATATCTGGAAGAATAGGAATAAACAGGTTTTCAATAATCTTACTATCAATTTGGAGACTTTAGTATTCATTTTCAAATCTTTTAACTCTAGCTTTTCATATAATGGCCTAAATGTTTTTAGGGATCTAAATTAAATCTTTAAAACTAGTGTAATAAGTTATACCTCAAGAAGGTCTTGTACTTTACCATTCCTCTTATATTAATAGGTCATGTTACAAGTTTACGAAATAAGTTGACCATTCTTCCAAGGAGAGAGTAATATCTGTAAGAATGAGAACATAAAGTATAGAAAGAAAAATAAGTAAATTTGAAATAACGACGAGTTTTTAGCAGAAAAATGCCACTCAAAAGTGAAATCACATTGTTTGTTGTTGCATTTTCTATTTGTGAGGGGCTTATACGAACAAGTTTGAGAATTTTTCAAGCTATTTGAACCAAAAAGAAAATAAAAACTTAAAAGAACATAATTTCTTCTGGAGGAAAATATTAGGGTCTAGATGCACCTTATGAAAATCGGTACAAATCAATACCACTAACTAACTCTGTTTAGGGCTATGCAAAACCGAACCAAAATTTCCAAAATTTTCTAAATTTCAGTTTAGTTCGGTTTAGGATTTTAAGTAAAATACTAGATTTGAAATCCAAATTTCAATTCCAAATCCATATATACATCCAAACACACTATGTATTGTTATTTTTATTTGACAATTTTCTCCAGCAAATGAATCTAAGGAAGTGCAGTAGGAATAAAGCTGCAGATTCAACTCATCATGCAAACCTTATCAAGGTTGGATTTCAATTCCAAATCCATATATACATCCAAACACACTATGTATTGTTATTTTTATTTGACAGTTTTCTCCAGCAAATGAATATAAGGAAGTGCAATAGGAATAAAGCTGCAGATTCAACTCATTGTACAAACCTTATCAAGGTAATGTATGTGTGTGTCTATATATATATAGTTAATTAAGATAATGTTTTGAGAATTAGATATGCTCTCCTATATATGTGACCACATGAAAGTTGATATTATAATGGAGAACTGATTTTCTTTTCATTTTTTTGTCTTGCAGTTTATAAATAAGACTACTTTTGTGGATATACGACAAAAGTTATAAGTGTGTTTGAAGTTAAAGTTGTGGATATGCAACGAAAGTTATTATATATGTTTGAAGTTGAAATAAGAATGCTTTGTGACAATAAAGGCGAAAGTAATCTTTTTATTATTTGTTTGAAGTTATATTATTGTCTATTGAAAAACATTGTATTCTCATTTCGTTTAATGTGATAAGTTAAATATCGTTATGTTATCTGCGGTAATGGTGTATTTTCGTTTAATGTGAAATTTTCATTTAATGTGTTAAGTGCACTCTTACTCATAAATTTTTGTTTTCTTTATTATTATTTTTCATGAGAAACTTTTGTTTTCTTTATGCATATTATGCTTGCCATGTTATTTCATTGCATAAATTTGGATAAAAGAAACTAGCTAGGGTATGTTAATCATTTTCATTTCTTTTTATTGATTTGTTAAAGAGGAAATAAAAATCTAACCTTCCAGATTTACAAAAATCAGTTTAAAAACTTTTCAAAACTCTTAAAAATCATATTAAATCTTCAATAATTCAAATTTTAATCATTTTAGGAAGCTAGGTCAACTGTAAACTTAGGTTTGGGTGACTGCCAAGTAATCGGATTGGGCTTGGGCTTCAAAAATCAAATCCGGACCTGTTTTGAGCCCAAATCCAACCTGTTCATAATTTTTGGGCTGAGTTAGAGGAGCATGACTTAAGCTAGAGGCGTGCATCTAGCATGAGCCGTGCGCTTCATCCTTAAGGCGTACTCCTTATCCTAGAGGCACATGCCTCTAGAATGAGGAGCATGCCCAATTTCAACCATGTCCGACCCGTTTCGTGATAGTTTAGCATGTTTCAAAGCCATGAACCTCACTGAATCGAAGTCTGAACTCTGAATCGAGGCCCAGAACATCAGAATTTGGCAGTGAAACTCATTTTAAGTTCAAAAATACTTGAAAACCAATCAAAACCATCTTAAGATCAATCAAAACCTTTTCTAAAAACACATTTAGAAATTTTTCGACGTTCAAATAGTGTACCCTAAGTAACAAAGTTACTCACTAATCATTATTTGGGCTTCGAGCCACTCCTATCATTCCTGCATCCAAAAATTAGGTGTCTACAGGCATACATAATTTTCAAGTTGGCTAAAATTAATACAAATCATAATGATATTGGACCAAAGTGATACATTTTAAATGTAAGGCTAAATCTAATAATCGAATCTATGTTAGGGCTAAAGAAACCCTATAAGCCTTATATATTTTGTATGTGTGTGTATAACCGGCTTGTGCTAGGATCCAATCTACTCCGGTTATATACAACATTGACTTTTACTATATTTCTAATAAGAGATTATATACTCCAACACTCCCCTTCAAGTGTAATTGGCCCTGGACTACCCTCAGAGGCTTTAAGTCCACAAATGGATCCACACTCCATTGTTAACACAATAAGGTCTTAAAACATAAGCCCATAATCATTCCGCTTTGATATGATGTAGAAACCAAGGGATCTAGAGAGTATCAAGACACACACATACACACACACATATGAGTATGTAAATAGGGTTGTAGCCCATCTTGCACAAAACCAATTAGCTAGTGTTATGATCCAGTCTAATCCACTTATATGCTACACCAACTCTTATTATATTTTCAATGCGAGTTTATATACTCAAATATGTATCATTGTCTTTTTCATTAAATTTCAACTTTATCATAATCTTTAAATTATTATAGTCTAGTTCATCATGTTTGCGGTTTATTTCAAAAAAATCCAATCATGTATTTTCTATTTTAAATATGTTAATGATAATGTTTATCATGTATTTTCAATTAAAACTATTGTTAGTTGTTTGTTCTGAAAGATAGCACTAAAGGTTGAAGCAAGAGTGTTCCGGACAGAAGTAGTTGGTAATACCAGGAAAAATATCTTCGGTGAGAGAAGAGAGAATCCAAGAGAGGAGTTATTGGTAGGCTGGATTGGGAATTGAAACAAGTGGTGTTTCATTATCGACAATAGTTGGTGGTGAAGCTGGATTTGATCCATTAATAAAATTAAGAAGTTCTTGTAAATGAATGAGACGGAGAAACTGTGTTTTCCAAATCAAATAATTTTTTGAATTTAATTCGATAAAGAGGTTACTATTTGTAGGTTGTAGAAGGTAAAAAAGAAGAAGAAGAATGAGGTTGGAGAGTTATAAGGACTTTCAAACTAAACACACAAACAAGTTTTTTTTTTTTTGGTAAATTATATATGTTTTATTAAGGCCTCACAGAGAGGCGAGGACTCAAGCGCTCAAGGAATTTTCACACAAATGGCTACGGGATCGAGCAGGGTCTAGAAAAAAATACAAGTAGTATTTCTGTACATATCCATTCCTGAGTATACAAAATCAGTATGATAGTTTTTAAAAATGATCACACTCCTAAAAATACAAGAAATAAGAATGGAATCCAAACCAATAATCTTTCCTGTGAAGATTCTACTATTTCTGATTACCATAATTCTCAAATTAGGAGATGTCTAATCAACGACCAAAGTTTTCTATTTCTCTTAGATGCAATAAGATAAGGCAATGATAAATCGTATATTATGTATGATGAGTTTGTATACAGAGAGACTAACTTATATAAGGTACATCTGATATAATTTAGTATTTAGCTAACAACTAACAATTAATATATAATTTCAATTTAAAATATACGATAAATATTGTCCTTGACAGAATCTCTATCCAATCCTTTTTTTCTGACATATTAAATGAAAGTTTAACATTAAAAAAAATACACACCACTACCACATATAATAGATATTAACTTGTCATTATAAATCAAATGAGAGGATTAAAGAAATTATCTGTCACTAAACTTTCACTTAGTTATAAAATGGTTATTGAAATTTAATTTATTTTTTTGTCCACTGTATTTTAATTTTTGTCTAATGAAAGGTCACCACTCACCAACCGAAATTTACACCTTTTTTTTATGGCGTGGCAGCCTAAAAATATTTTTTAAATTATTTTTTCTTTTATTTAACACATTAGTGGTATATAATATAAAAATTATACAAATAAGTATATATCAAATATATTTGTCAAATAATGTGAAAAAATATATAAAAAATATTTATTTTCAGGCTGTCACATCATAAAAAAGTATTAATTACGTCCAGTGATCTTCTATTTCTAAAAAATCAAAATTTAGTGACAAAAAAGAAATAAATTAAAATTCAGTAACCATTTGTAATTAATTGAAAGTTTGGTTATAATTTCTTTGATCCCAAATGAGAATACACAATGTTTTAATTGACAACACTTAACATAACTTCACACACATAATTGATACGATGATAATTTTTGCTTTATTTTCACAAAAGCAGTCTTATTTCAACTTCAAACACATAATATACAATGATAATTTTTGCTTTATTTTTACAAAAGCACAGTCTTATTTCAAACAGATAAGACGGTAATAATTTTTGTAGTAGGTCCATAAAGTAGTCTTATTCATAACCTGCAAGACATGATGAAAGGAAAATCATTTATCCATCATAATATGGACCAAATTCATTGGAAAAATCTTTGACAAAGGAAAAAAAAAAAAGAGCATTAAATCTGTGAAGTATTCTCATTTATAAATCAAACATTAGAGTACATGCTAGTTCGGTTTCTTGCGGGAAATTAAAAAGCCGTGAATAAATCTATGGCAAATATATACATATTAATTCCTAGTTCAAAAAATATACTCCCTCCGTCCTAAAAAAAACTTACTTAATTTGACCATTTTTTATGTCCTAATAAAGTTGCTAATAAATCGCAATATTTGTCGCTTAATTTTTCTTATATACCCTTATTAACATTGGCGATGGCACACATAAAATAGTTGGGTCAATTGACCTCACTCAATTTTTTTTTCTTTTCAATTATACCTTTCAAAATAAAATAATTTTATATTATTTATCATAAAAATTTTAGATATTTTCAAATTTGACTTCACTAAAATTATGTAAAAATATAAACATATGGGTCATATTATAATTTTTACAAATATTTTCTTTGATCCTTTAGAATAAAACTTACACTTTCATTTAAAAATTTCGAATTTACTATGTTTTTTAAAATAAAAATAATTTTTATTTAAATTTAATTTCATTATTTATATTTGATTCCACTGAATTACATTTCTAATATCGTCACTGCTTATTGTTGATAATGGTGAAAATTATAATGCATTTTTTTCTTATTGCTATTAAAAGGTAAAAATGAAAAAAATACAAGTTATTTATTACTTAAATTTAGAAACTTTTTTTGGGAGGGAGAATATAGGTTAATCCTAAATCGAAAGAAACATGCATGCATGTTGAGAACATGTACGTACCTTGATTAAGGTTTGCACGACAAGTTAAATGTGCAGCTTTAATCCTGCTCCACCTCATCATATGCGGATGTAGTAGTTTCCAGAGAGTAATTCTATTGAATATATATAAAAAATTAACAACATTAATACATTAAAATCAATCCATGCCATTTCAATTAGAAAAGGGATCGAGTTCATTAAATTAAATTACCGGTCTCTGATGGATGCCAATTGCATCAAGGTAGTACGCAGCTCTTCCATGAAATCCAACAAGTTCATTATCGGCATCCACAGGTATTCTGAAAGGCACGCCACTGGCGAGGGATCCGAAAATTTCAGTTCTATTTGGACTGATAGTGAATATGATTGATGCCACAACCCTACCTCCTTTAAAATCGACAATTGTTCCACTTACAGACAATATACTCAGAAGGTCCGAGGATGAACTACAACAACATATTATTTATATAATTGAATTAATTTAAAATATATAATTAAATACTTATATATTAATTAATCATCATTAACATTTTCGTTTACATTTATTATAAACGAATTTCATGAAATTTCAATACGGCTATATATAATTTTAGAAACATAATTAAATATCTAATTTATTAGTCTAGTCTATAAGATAGCATTGACAATAGTATATATAGAAATATAAAAGTTACCGCTCTCTCCACACCACGATCTGAGCTATCAGGACTAGTGGCACCAAATGTCCAAGTTTGATAGCTATTGGCATCTCTAAAGGCAATGGAATTGATAACATTTCCTGAACGGACGGTTATCTCAGTTATCTTACTGGTAGCTACAGCACTCCAACGACTTCCACCGTTACCTCCAAACCAAGCCGATGAACGCACATCTAGTCCAGCTGACTGATCGATCGAGCAACCAAAAAAACTAGTAAATAATTAATATTAACATATATATATATATATGTTGAAGTCATACCATTTTCTTAGAATGATAAAAGGAAGCAGGTAGTGTAGTGGTGCTAGCTGAAGATAAGCTGCATGTACATAAAGCAAAAATTAAGAAACAATTAACAATAAACTGAAAGGTATATATACATGACAACATCGATCATCCTATGTGTAATGTAAATTGTGGAACATGAATGTTGGCCAATACAATACGAACTGGAACATTTGGATAGATATAATCAGACAGAGAGAGAGGTTCACAGACCTGCGGAGAAAGAAAAACAACAAACAAACAGGTATGTTTATGAGTGGAGTGAATTTGGTGTTCGGATGGAGTAGTTTACATAGAACTTAATTAGAGTCTTGTTTACTTGACTTCTGCGATAATATATGCCCGGTTCTTTCTATTGCAATAGTGGGTACCAGATTCTCTCTTGGACCCACCAGTATAGGCCCATCCCAGCATTAAACACTACGGTCAAAACCTTTATGACAGCAAGTCTAACAATCGGATGAAATTTTTTTAACAAAAATTCTATTAAAATATTCATGTGTTAGGATTGATTTTTTCTATTAATGGTAATTTTATTAAGATAATCACTTGTCAGAATTGATATACTTTTTTTTTTTTATAAATGAGAATCCACAAAGAAACAAGTGGATTAAATAACTCGAAATTTTTTTATTAAATACTATTCCGCATTTTATTACAAAATGATAATTAATATAGATAAAATATTGATTGGAATGAGGCATTCAAATAAACAGTTTACTCGCTAAATTGGCTCTTCTTTCCCTCAAAATTTTCTTTATATCTCTGTTTTTATTTGGTTTTTTGCATTTTTTTTTTCTTAACAAGTAATGTTTTACACAAATTTATATTCTTTTAGTTTCATCCTCCTGAATTTTATGTAAAAAAACATCATAGGAATTTATGATGAAGGTGATAAATAAGCAGAGCTTATGAGGTAAAAGGGTGAATGATTAAAAACAATCAGAGATGGAATTAAGGGTGGGGCGGATGCAACCATAGCCGTCCCTACTTGTGACAATCCTCATGTTGCTTGTCGCCTTCCTCAAGTTCCTTTTCCATATTTCTTGTTCTGCTCTTAAAATTTTCTATTTCCATCTAACACATGATAAGATTGAAGTCATGTTATTGGAACCGAATTGATGTGTCATTAATAATATATATGAATGAATAATTTTTTATTGATATTTTAGATTACAGAATTGTTTTCTTTTGTAAAACTTTTTATGAATGAAATTTTTTTGTTCTTCCAAAAAAAATCATATTTTATCAATTATGATAACTGAACTTCTATATATCTTATGAAGATAAACTTTTTACAGCTATTTTTACCTAAATAAAATAGTTGTTAACTTTTTTTACAGACAACTTACACATTTTTCTAAGGGATTTAGTGTAGCCTCATTTCTTTAAGTATATAAATTTAAGATTTTTCATAATATATATACATTACGAATTAAAATTATTTTCTTTTTCCTAATTTTTGTTAATGTAATCATCAATTTCTCTTTATCTTTTCTCTTTTATACATATGTATTTATTTCATTACTAAGGTCAGTATTTCATTTGTCCTATACACACATATAAAGTTAAAATTAATATTTAATGGTTTGTTAACTATGCATCATGTGGCATAATTAAATTCATATTATAGAATTATTAATAATTGCGATGAACTTAAAAGCCAAGATTTCTTAACTTTTATTCAAAGTTTAGCTGGGAGAATTTTTAAACGTCACGTTAGATTATTTTTTTTACTAAATAAATTTTGATAACTGTGGATAAGATAGAAGTTGACCACTAGATGACAATTAAAAGTTAATCTAAATTTCAGAAAATAATATCAGTTGGGTAAATTTTTTTGTATGATTTTTATTAGAGTAAAATTAATTTTTATATTCCCTCCGTCCTAAAAAAGTTTACTAAATTTGGCAATTTCATAGATTAAAAGAAAAATAATAAATGTGTTGTGTTTTTTCATTTTTATCCTTTGATTAGAATAAAAAAATGCATTGGAATTTTTAAAATGTCATTAATAAGGGAATATAAGGAAAAGTAAGTGAAATATTGAAATTTAGCAACATTTTTTGGACGTAAAAAAGGGGCAAATTAAGCAAGTTTTGGGGACAAAGGGAGTAATATTTATTTTTAATATATAAAATCAATTATTTAGTTTGTATCAATATTATTTTTGATCCATTAATAAAATATAAAAGTTATAAATGTACAATTAAAATATTATAAAAAAATAAAATTAAAATTAAAATACTTAAATTAATTTATTGGCGACTGAATTTATTCCTTATGTTTTGGATTCAGTGATAGGCGCAGGAATTTTATTTAGGGGGTTCAAATTGAAAAATTATATTGTATTCAAAGATAAAGTATTAAAAGTAAATATTAAAAAAATATAAAAATTCAAATTTCCAAGCAATAATAATATTTTTATAAGTACATTAATTAATAAAATATATCATAAAATTTCTTTTCTATTTTTCATTTTCTAGAATCGTTGTATAATTGCTTCATTGCTAATATGTGCAAATATATTTTTTTTTCAATACAAGTCACAAACAATCATTTAGCAACTTATCTCCCATTAGATTGCACAACGAGTTCTTGATGATATTCATGGCAGAAAAAGCTGTCTCCATTGTGGCAATAATAACAGGTAAAGTTAAAGACAACTTTATTAATAAATAAACCAATGGAAAACACCATCCTTTCTTGTCTCAACCATCTTATGCGCAAGACCTGTAATTTCTACTACTTCAGAAAAACCTTCATCGAAATGTATATCAATAATAAAATTGTCAAGTTAATATTCAAGTTCAATCAAAGTCAAGGGAGGAAATTCTAAAGGATAGAATTTTGTAAGACGCATTAGTTTATTTTTATCAAATGCAGAGAATGAATCTCTTTGGGTCTAAACATGCCATCAATAGAAGCAAATTTGTATTCACTTCATCAAAATGAGTATTTAACTCTTGCAATTGTATGTCAATCATTTAATAAAATAACTCAACTTGGTAACAGTGAAGATTATTCATTTTCTTAGTTCAACATCGTGATCTACCACGAACTACATATGTATCTTCCATACCTAGTATATGTATCTCTTCCACACTATAAAATTTAGAAACTTTAGACAACAAAGTCTCCCAACCATCCTCTCTCATTTCTTACAAATGCAATTTGGAGACTTTAACAAGATTCATTACATTTACAATGTCTTGACCCTTTCTCTGTAAAACTTGTGACATTTCATGTGCAACTCCTAAAATTTTTATCATGAGATGCAACACAAACATGAATTTAAAACAGTGGATGAAGCTTGAGGAAGAGCTTAATGTGGTTTGGGTTAAGGCAAGGGCAGTTTTATTTGGTCTTTTAACTGCATATGATTGTGGTATCACCAAGATCGTAGTGGAATCAGATGCTTTATTGGTTGTTCAGAGACTTCAAGGAAATACTTCCTCTCTTGAACCTAGCCAATTGATAAAGGAAGACATTTTATAATTCAAGCGAGAATTCATTACAGTTGAATTTAACCACATTCTTAGATAATGTAATGGGGTGTATACACCTAATTTTTGGATGCAGGTTGTGAAAGGGGCTCGGGAGCCTGATGATGAACATGATCTAGAAATAGACCACTCTGCAAACCCATTTCTCTTAGAAATGAGCTAAAGAATCAAAAACTTTCTTATAAGCCATTGATGAACTGAGTGGTTGAACCCGATGAACAGAGCGGTTGAACCCGATGAACCGACTGGTTCATCAAATAGCTGATGGCCCAAAAGCTTTTCAAAAGACCTTTTAAAGCAGGGAGAGTTGGTCGATCCTTTAAACAACTAGTCGGTGCTTTAAGCTCCACCGATCGGTCCTTTTCAAATGGTCGACTAGTCCTTCACCTTAGTGACAGAAGGTAATTATTTAATTTTGACAAATTTGGTATGGGGGTTAGGCAAGCAATTAAGCGAGGACGCCCTATCCCCCGCTATATATTCATTGCAAACAGATGAAGTGGGGGACTTCTTTTTTGACTTTGATAACATACACACATGTTTTTATAGTGACATAAGAAAAAAAAAACAAAGTAGGAGAAGGGAAGAGGAGTTTCTTCTATAACTTTTCTTCTTGATTTTCAAAAGATCAACAACTTGATTCTAAGCTCATTCTCTACTAGAAACAGTAAAAATCACAAACTCTGAGGGCAACTAACCATCCACCAAGTATCCATCATCAGTTCAATAAGGTTTTCATTAATGTTTCATATATTCTGTTTTACTTTTCTTGTTTCTTGTAACTTTATAAAATCATTGAACTAACTTGTTTTCTTGCTTTTATCATTGTTTAAACTTGTTTGGGAGGTGAGAAAGCCATTGAACATAAAGAAAAAGAGGAAAGGAAGTTAAAAAAATGAGATATAACCAAAATACGATTTTTCATTTTGACGTCGAAAACTTGTTTAAATTATCTTATTCATCATTTTACTTTGTTCTTTTGAGTTGTTCAATAGTTTTTCTTTTGTTCTCTATGGATTTTGGCTTGAGTTTTTTTGAGTTATAGGAAGAATTAAAAGTTGGCTTGTTGTTCCCGAGTCTCAGAACCGACTGACTCTTTGTGGTTAATCGATCGGCTCTTTGGTCAACCGATCAGTTGATCTATTTGCTTACACCAACTGATCACCTTTGGTACCAGGATTTAAAAAGGGAAGCACAGGCCTATATAATCAATAACCGATCAGTTCGTCAGCATCAACCTACCAGTCCTTTGACTCTTTTCTTTGGTTAATCTCCAAGAAACCTGAAAGAAGTAGATCCAGCACCAGACAGCTCTTTATGTTCAATTGATCGGTTCTTCCACATGAGCCGATCGGCTGATCCCTTTCGGTTGAAATAATCTTCTGCTTTAATTTGTACTCTTTATTTTATCAAAACAATCACCAAATGCATGCGTTAGATTAATTAACTAATTTAATTAATAAATTCGATAATTCTAGGTTTAAAATGGATTAGAAACTCATTTCTCATTTTCTTTCTTTAAAGGTTTATGATTTACTTTAGCTTTGCAGTATTATTATGATCTCATGTACATTTTTTTACATAAATCTATTAATCGAATAGTGTGCAAACTTTAATTAACCAAGTAATTAATATAAAATATAGAAACCAACCCCACATGCACATCATGTAAATAATTAGGTTAATAACTAATGTAGCAAATATTTCTAAAATTAATATAGAAACTCACTAACCCATCCCCATGTACATAATTAACTAGGGCTAATCAACTTGGACTAATGTAATAACAATGACAAGTAACAATTAGGGATTGACTATGGATTCCATTTTTTTATCAAGTGCCATATTATCTTTTGAATGTTACTCACTTTTCTATATTGTTATCGTTGCGTGTAAATAAAAGATTAATAACCTCAATATATAATCAAAACATGCCCTTAGTAATAAAAATACAATAATCCAAATAAACCATAAATTTTGATTTGAAAATAAAATAAAAAGAAATGAAAAACTTTAAACATGCCCTTAATAATGCAATAATCCAATTCCTCTTATCCAAATTAATGCAATGAAATAACATGGCAAGCACAATATGCATAAAGAAAACAGGAAGTTCTCATAAAAAAAATGAAGGAAACAGAAATTATGAGCAAGGCGCACTTAACATATTAAATGAAAATTGAACATTAAATGAAAATACACCATTACCATAGATAACAGATTGATATTAACTTGTCATATTAAACCAAATGAGAATACAATGTTTTTCAATAAGTACAATAACATAACTTCAAATGCATAATACAAATGATAACTTGCGCTTTATATATTATCACATAAGCAGTCTTATTTTAACTTCAAACACACATAACACAAGGATAATTTTCGTCCCATATCCACAACTTCAACTTCAGAAACACCAATAACTTTTGTCATATATTAACAAAAGTAGTCTTATTTATAAGCTACAAGACAAAAAAATGAAAAGAAAATCATTTCTCCATCATAATATCAAGTTATCAACTTTCATGTAGTCAACATATGTAGAAGAGCATATCTAATTTCTAACATTATCTTTTGTCTCTTTAAAAATCTCATGAACAATAATTAACTCCATATATATATTGAATAGAACATGCTGATAATATGTACGTACCTTGATAAGGTTTGCACATGGAGTTAAATCTACAACTTTATTCCTCAGCTCATTATCGTAACAACCACATCTCCTTCATATCTAGTGGATAATTTTGATGTTATAGTGAAGCCTTATTTAATTAAGGAAGCGGTAAGAGATTTTATGCAGTTTTGTTCTCACCAAATGTGGGAGTGGAATATAATTTAGATTGTTTGCAATATCAGTCTTTGTCCAAAGATTCAAGTGAGCTTCTAACTTCCTCTTTCTCTACTATGGAGGTCTTAAATGTTGTCAAGTCTTGTGGCAAGAACAAGGCACCCAGCCTGGATGGATTCATTTTTCTCTTCTATTCTAAAGTATGGTATGTTCTATCTTCTGATATCATGGCCTTCATGAATTCTTTTCATGCTTCAAGTTTCATACCAAATCCTTTCAAGTCATCTTTCATAGTATTGATTCCTAAAGTCCCAGGTTCCACTCGTCTTCAGAACTATAGGCCCATACGTCTGGTACATGGCATCTACAAAATCCTGACTAAGGTTCTCTCTTTCAAACTGAGAAATTTCATTTCAGAGGAAATATCTGACTCCCAGTTTGCTTTTATCAAGAATAGGAGTACTCATGATTATTCTTTTTTAGCTTCGAAAATTGTTCAATATGTTCATAAGTCTAAAATTCCAACTTTTTGCTTAAAGTTGGACTTCCATAAGGCTTTTGATAGTGTTTCTTGGACATTTCTTCTATCCACTCTTCACCATATGAACTTCCCTAGTAATTGGATTCACTAGATTGAAAACTACCCTAAGGGTTCCTCTACATCTTTTCTCCTTAACGGCTCTGTCACAGATTTGATCTCTGTGTTAAAAGGGGTGAAGCAAGGTGATCCGCTTTCTCCATTCCTTTTTGTCCTAATTGTTGAAGGGCTAAAAAGATTGGTAGATGGGGCTATTGATATGGATATCCTTGAAGGCATTATTATTGGTTCATCTGGTGCCACGGTTTCTCTTTTCCAATTTGCAGATGACACTTTATATTTTACTAGCTGATGTTCAAATATTATCTAATACTTTGTCAGGATATTACATTGCTTTCAAGTTGTTTCTGGTCTCTGGATTAAGTTTAGTAAGAGCTCTCTCAATGTTATTGGTGTCACAAAGGCTTTTACTCACTCTTGTGCCTCACTTCTCCATTGTAAAGTGGACTCATTTCCTCTCAAATATTTGGGACTGCCTCTGACACATAGGGCTCTTTCTAGTGGTGATTGGGCTCCCCTTGTTGCATCTTTTCATAAAAGGCTAGCTTTATGGAAAGTTTCCTCCCTCTCCTATGCAGGAAGACTGATGTTGATTAAATTGGTTTTGTCAAGTTTACTAGTTTATTATATGTCTATTTTAAACTCCATACTTCCATTTCTAATAAGCTAGAGGGTTATATGAGGAATTTTTTATGGAAAGGGGACGTAAATGGAAGAAGTCTTTATAAACTCCCTTAGTCCACTATTTGCTCACCACTCTCGGTGGGGGGAGGGGGGGGGGTGGAGTTCAGCCTCTACATCTCAAAAAAGCTGGCCTTTTATTCAAATGGTGTTGGAAATTTTGAAGTCTTGGTCCTGACTTTTTTTGGCTTTCTATAATCAAATCTTGTATGGGTTTTGATAACTGGGATGATATTAGAAATGCCAATCCTAGTAAGCTCTCCCCCATTTGGAGAGGCATTAGAAAAGTGTGTATGTTGAATGATGAGTATTGGAGTTTCTTTTTATCTAATTTGATCTTCAAGTTGGGTGATGGTGGTTTGGTTTATTTCTAGAAGGAGGTTTGGCTTGGGGATACCACTTTCACTTCTCTGTTTCCTTTGCTTTTTCAGCTGGCACTCCATTAACTTGCATCTGTTCAAGAAGCTTTGTCTTTAATTCTTAGTTAGGATAATCAGCCTTGCTGGAGAAGAAGGCTTTAGTTTTTTGAATTGGACTGTCTCCACCACCTACTAGCAACACTGGGCAAGATGTCATGACTTTGAAACTTGAAAAGCATGGCACTTTTTCAATTTCTACATGGTGCTCAGGTTATCATAAGTTTTCTATGACTTCTATTCAAGAATTACAGCCCTGTTGCTTTGATTCATTATGGAACTCTGTTGCCTTTCCATAAGTTAAGTTTTTCTCATGGTTATCAATTCATGGTCGACTTCCATCTAAATTATTTCTGCATGTTACAGATATTATACCAGTGGATGCTTTGTCTTATTACTTTTATTGCGCAAATGAGTCCCAAGACCATGCCATTTTACACTGTGCACATGCTAAATCTTTATGGAATTCAATTCTAAAATGGGCAAGCTTATGCTTCATTTTTCCTTTGACAACTTGAGACTGCTATTATCAATGGATAACTATTCCAATTGGTAAACATCATAAGCTATTTTGGAAGACCTTATGGATGATTTTAGCATGGCAAATTTAGAAGCATAGGAACAAGGTTGTTTTCTCTAACTCTAGCAATAACGAGGGTGATTTAATGTATAGGTCTATTTATCTTGCTTTCTTCCTTGTAAAGCTTAAGTTTCTGGGTATCTCCATCACTTGTGATAATCTTTTGAAATGTCCTAAGAACTTTCTTTTGTTCTAATTCTTTGACCATATTCCATGGTCCTTCTTAATAAAGCTATATTCATATTAAAAAAAACAATACATTTAAAATTTTCTTTAGAAAATTAATGAACATTCAAATCAATATTATTCCCATTTCATAAACTTATATATATAATGAGTTCATTAAATTACCGGTCTTTCATGGATGCCAATTGCGCTAAGGTATAAACCAGCTCTTCCATGAAATCCAACAAGTTCATTCTTGGGATCTATAGGTATGGTGAAAGGAACTCCATCTGTGGAGGTTCCAAAAGCTTCAACTCTATTTGGTGTATTGAAGATGAATATTAACAATTTGAGGATCGTGTTTCCATAATAATTTCTAGTTGTTCCATCTACGGCTATTATATACTCTAAAGGTCCGATGGTGAACTACAACAAAACTAAACCAAATTTGAATATATCATAAGAGTATATGTAAGCTTAGTTTTTTATAGTCTATTTTAAAATAAATTCCTGAAATTTTATAATTCATGAATTTTATGTTTTGTATAATTAAATGAAATTTAATTTACTTTTTCATTTTATTAAAATTTTAAAATTGACTATCATTAAACTGAATGAACGTTTTTTAAAATTCATCTAAAAATAAATGTAATTCCACTTTCGAATTAACTAAACCATACACAGCGACTCGCTCGAGTGTATCATTAATCAGCTGCAAAAATAAAAAAATACTGTAACTTTTTTTTGATAATTAAGAATTAATACTATACTATAAAAATGAAAATATTGGCTATAATATTAAATATATTTACCAACAGAGCATTTGTTTAGTGCTAAAGCCACTTGACAAGGGTGTTACTCTCAAGGGAGGTCTCGAGTTCGAGCCTCACTCCCGCTGGGAGAGGGTTACTCCAACTTAGGGCTTCTCTCGGTCGGAGATTAGTCTGGGCAACCGTAAAATGGGGCCTAGGATACTCCGGATAACAACAGTTATCAAAAAAAATATTAATTATATTTAAAATTCATGATTTAAATAACTAATTATGCTAAAGATAATTTTAATTTATTAAAGGAAAAATACTAAAATAATAATAATTATAGTAAACACTCACAAAAATAGTTCTTTAGCTTATATGAAAACATATTTTAAAGTATATAGTAATATAATTTAAGATATCTAAAACTAATGTAGAAAATTTTAAAATTTGAAGTATAAAAATAATGACCATTATTTGTTAATAATTAAATAACTTATATTATTAACAACTAAATTAAATTAAATATTATGAAATTACATCTAAATTATTACAAGTATACGATATAAACACAAGGCATATATTATACAAATAATAAATGACCAGTATATAAAAGATATTGTATAGGGTTCTCCACGATTATGATCATCAGTGCTATTAGCACCAAATATGTCCCAAATGTCACTTCCAACCATTGACGATGAATGTATGGTTGTGCAAGAACCGGATCGAACCGAAAAATCAGACCCGAATTGATGAATTTTGATCCGGTTTGGTTCCAATTTTTGAAATTTTTTTAATTTTTGGTTCAGTTTGGTTTAGGATATTTTACCAAAAAATTGAACCAGACTGAAAAACCTTGAAAATGAAGGCAAAAAAACCGAATCGAACCAAAAATTGAACCTAATAAGGCTAATTAGGTTTTGTTCGGTCTTGCTCCTATAAACTTTAGTTTGGTTTCAGAGTTTAGAAGAAGGGTATGATAATGTTCAAGTTGATGAGCAAGTGCAACCTCAACAGGAAGTAGTATTAAGGCGATCAATTAGAGAGAGAAGATCAGTTATTCCTGATGATTATATTGTGTATGCACTTTCGCATGAAAGTGATTTGAGCATGGATAAAGATCTAGTCTCATTTAAAGGAGCTATGGAAAGTGATAATTTTGAAAAGTGGTATAACGCCATGAAAGAAGAGTTGAAATCTATGACAGATAACAATGTCTGGGTAACGACAGAATTGCCGGAAGGCACTAAAAGAGTTGGTCGTAAATGGGTCTTTATGACTAAGCGAGACTCTATGCGCAATGTCGAAAGGTATAAAGCCAGACTTGTTGCCAAAGGTTACACTCAGAAGATGGTGTTGATTACAAAGAGACTTTCTTTCCTGTATTAAAGAAAGACTCTTTGAGAATTATTATGGCATTAGTACCTCATTATGATCTTGGGCTTCACCAAATGGATGTAAAGATCGCTTTTCTAAATGGAGATTTAGAGGAGAAAGTTTATATGGACTAGCCGTAAGGCTTTGAGACCACAGGAAAAGAAAGTATAGTATGTAAATTGAAGAAGTCAAATTATGGATTAAAATAGGCTTCTAGACAATGGTATTTAAAGTTCAATAATACCATATTGTCTTATGGATTTGTAGAAAACACTATTGACCCATGTATCTACATAAAGGTTAGTGGGAGCCAATTTGTAATTCTGGAATTATATGTTGAGGATATTCTTCTTTCTGCTAATGATAAGGGCATGTTGTGTGATGTTAAAGAGTTTCTCTCTATGAATTTTAAGATGAAGGATATGGGTGAGGCATTTTTTGTGATAGGGATATAAATATTTCATGACAGATCATAGAGAGTATTATGATTGTCTCAGAAAGCTTATATCAATAAAGTCTTCAAGAGATACAAAATAGATAAAAGCACAACTAGTCCAGTTCCAATTCAAAGAGGGGACAGTTTCAGTCAATCTCAATGTCCTCATAATAATTTAGAACGCAAAGAAATGGAAAATATTCCCTATGCCTCAGTGGTTGGAAGTTTAATGTACGCCCAAACATGTACATAATAAGACATCAGTTTTATTGCTGGAATGTTGGGCCGTTATCAAAGTAATCATGGAGTACACCACTGAGCTACGAAGAAAGTCTTACGGTACTTACAAGGCACTAAGAACACATGCTCACATATAGGAGATCGAACCTGGAAGTTATAGGTATTCAGATTCAGACTATGTTGGATGTGTAGATACCAGAAAATCCACATTTGGCTATTTGTTCCTTTTAGCTGATGGAGCAATTTCATGGAAGATTGTGAAGTAGTCTGTCATTGCTACTTCCATTATGGAGGTAGAATTTGTAGCGTGCTTTGAGGCTACAATTCAATCATTGTGGATGCAAAATTTTATCTCCGGGTTGGGCATTGTCAACAGTATTGCCAAACCGTTGAGAACTTTTACTGTGATAATAGCGCAACTGTTTTCTTCTCTAAGAACAATAGATACACAAAAGTTGTCAATCATATGGATTTAAAAATATCTATCTATCAAAGAAGAAGTGCAAAACCAAAGAGTGTTTGTGCATATTGGCACCGATCATATGATCGCGAATCCGTTGACTAAGGGATTGCCTAAAACATTTATTGGCCATGTTGAGAGAATGGGCTTATAGCTAAGTCCTTGTAGAACGATTTTAATTATAGACATATATATATATACTTATGTTTGCTAGCACATGATTATTTTGGATGACACTATAAGAATTCTATGATTGTCATTTGGGTTTTACTGTCACGACACAAACCCAGGGTACGTGTCCGGCGCCAGGGAACGGGAAAGCTATTCGCTACCGGAACCCGTGGCTAGCCTAAACTTGATAAACATCATATATTAACACAACATACCAGAATTATATATTCTAGTTTAACACATAATAATATAAACCTGCTATGATAAAACATATAAAGTCCACAATCATAAAACATAATAACGAAGCCAGCCTATAAGATGGGTGCCTCTTCGGCCTATCATCATGCATAAATACAATAATACAATATCATCAAAATGCTACATATTAAATAAAACCATTAAATATAACATACAGACACCAAACGGTACTACTGCAGCTACTAGAGTTTATACACTGGACCGGTAGTACTACAACGTACTCAAAATAGCCGGGGAAGAAAGAGACCGGTGAATAGACCTTATAACAGAGGTCTGAGAAGAATCCTGAAAAAAAAATATTAAATTGAAGAGAGTCAGACCTCACTGAGTGAATTAATAGCAAATTTATGAAATGCAACATATCACACGTTTTCATATCGCATAACATGTGTGTGTGTGTGTATGTGTGTGTGTATAAATATCATGCAGACAAATGAAATTCAATAACAATAAAATCACAGAGGAAGGAGAATCGAGGTAGAATACCTAATAGCCCTCTACCCCGAAACCATACATGTTCTCTTAATCCAATAATATTTATCTTAATTCATAATTCGTCTAGCATCCGAGCACTATACCGAACAAGCCCTAGACGTTAATATAACTGCCGTCCGAGCACTACACCGAACAAGCCGCAGTTATACAATTAAATATATCAAGGATCGGCGTTCGAACACTACACCGAACAAGCCCCGTCCTTACCATTAAAATTAAAAAAAAACACCTGACTCCTGTCTGCACACAGTCTGGTGACACCCACCAGGTAGCTCGTCCCACAACTATTCTCCGTCCAGCATATCATAATCATTTTATAACATCACAATATATATAAATGCATAACATAAAGAATGATATATATATATATACACACACTAATAATCATAATCCAAATGTATTCATAAGATAAATGTAATAAAAGTGTTAATGAAATGAAATGAATGAATGTCTATATGCAAAGCATAAATATATAATTAACTCACAGCTTGAGTGTGCACCTCTATGCACTCCTGATGGATTTGAGCCTCCGCGGCCTCTGGAACTCTCTACAGAAATATATATAAAATATACTTTAGATAACAAAACGCATAACTCCTAAAAAATTCTAGATTTCTATAAAGGACTCAAAGCAAAACATCAACTTGCATTTCTAACACATCAACTTAGACAGTTAAAATCAATATCACGTTCTACGAGAAAATTCTACCGAAATTTCAGCAAAACCTCCCCTGTAAAACGGATATTTCTCCACCGAAGTGGAGCCCATCCTGCAGTAAAACAACACTTCTATATTCACCAAACAATTACCAAATCTACCGATTACCTGGACTTACCAAAATGCATCAAGCACAGCAACAAAACCATTTTTATCCAAATTTTACATTATTCAACTTATCGCACCATTTATATCTATTTAATAAACTTATATAAAATCCTGAACAGTCCAAATCAGTCCAACACAGTCCGAACATAAACTTTCTCGTTTAACGGTCTAACGATCCTACTGTCCGATTTAATTATTCCAAATACCAATTCAACAATTACCCAAAATCATATAATTATAACTTATAACATACATAAACAATATATAAATCATCCAGACAATTAAATTAAACGCCTGACGCGTGTTTTTAGGAATTACCTACGCCGCATTAAAACTTCAAAAATTTTAAATTTAAAAACCGTGCATAATTAAACCAAATCGTAGTTATGAAAAATACTTAGAATAATTTTTGGAAATTTTTAAAGTTATCCCCAGCGTCACCGGAGTAGTCCATCTCCGGCCACCGTCAGCGGCGGCGCCGCCGGCCGACGGTGTCGGAATGGGCTCAACTGCTCCAAACTTGGAGCTTGCAATCTGGGAAAGCCAAATATACCTTCAGCTAGCTCAGACCACCGCTGCAGCCGCCGGATCGACGTGAAGAAGCTCGTCGGCGACGAGGACTTCATTGGCTCCGCTGATCGGCCAAACGGTCAAATCAAGATCGTTCCCCACTCCCTTCCTAGGTTTTTGGACCTCCTGAAGCTGATTTTGAGGTCCTTGTGGCCTGAAAATGGCCGGAAATGGCCGTCCCACGATGAACCTTGCTGCTGAAACTTCGAACGCTTACTGCTCTTTATTCCGGCAACGGTAAGCCTCAAAACTTGTACCAACTGTCACGACCCAAACCCAGGGTACATGACCGGCACCAGGGAACGGGAAAACTATTCGCTACCGGAACCCTTGGCAAGCCTGAACCTGATAAAAACATACATATACATCTCACCCTAGAATTATATATTCTGGTTCATCACATAACAACGCTTATACTTTTCCAAAATAACACATAATATCCAAAATCATAAAATAACATACAATATCATTACCAGCATACCAGCTGGATGCCTCTCTCGGGCCATCATCATCATAAATATATAAAATACTTTTCATCAAATGATCATACCAAATATATAAT
>CANYLF012305059.1:0-11555 GCA_948193215.1 Bocquillonia castaneifolia
GTCGCTCTCTGTCCCTTCAAACGCCGTGAAGTGCTATATGCCACCGGGAGCACTCAGCTGACGTTTTATTCGGCATAATCGGAATCTTATTTCACACTACAGGTAGAGATTTTTTTACAAAAAAAAAAAATCATAATTAGATCTAAACTACTATGTTTCATTAAATTATATCATTGATTGCAACGTGTATGTGTGTGTGATAATTTTTAATCACCGTAAGAGTTAGTTTATTTCACTTTATATGTTATAAGTGCGATTTTTTAGGGTTTTTTTGGCAGCATTTCTGTTTGGGAATTCAGGGTTTTAGGTTTTGAATTTGGAGGTGATTGCAATTTTAGGGTTTAGTTTTTGAAAATGGAGCTCATGTGATGATTGGTTTGGATTGGAGTTATTAGAATGTGGTTTTTGTTTGAATTTAAGCTTTGTTTTATTGGAGATTAGTGAGGGTTTTAGGAGGCTGAATGTTAAATCGACTGGTTATCTGACTTTTCTCTCTATGTATGTATCTGTGTTGTTTCCAGATTTTTGCGTTGAGGGATTGGCAGTAACCAGTCAATAAGGTTCAAGCAGAGGAGGGGGAGGGAGGGAGAGAGAGAGAGAGAGAATTATTAAATCTTCTTAATCACTGTATAAAGTTATTTTGGTCTCACCTTCCTAATTTATGGGTACTAAAAGTGTTGAGAAGAATGGGTGCGAGAAAAAGAATTTGAAGAATGATGTTCATTTGTCCAAGGAGGTAAGTGTTGATGAAGGTTTTTCTCCTAGTAGTAATAAGGAGAAGAAAAAGAGAAAAAGGCATGAAGCTGAGGGTAATAACAGTGAAATGCTTGCTGCTGAAATGGATGGTGTTAATGCTGAGGTCGATGTACATGAAAATAATCACAAGATAGAGAAGAACAAGAATGAGGAGAAGAAGAGGAAGAAGAAGTTAGAGAAAAGGGACAATGATATGGAATCTTGTGAAGTTGGGAAGCAGGACAAGGCTTTTGATAGTGGTGGAGAAATTGAAACAGAAGTGAATTTGAAGGATGACAAAACTGGAGCAGCGGTGAATATGGGATTATTACAAGAGTCTGGGGTAGAGAAAGAAACAGAAAAGAAACACAAGAGGAAAAAGGGCAGAGTTAAAAATGATTCAGCTTCCTCTGCAATCAGTGTCCTCAAGAGTAACTCTAGGGAAAGTGTGGGAGAGGGGCAAAAGGTTTGTAGTAGGGGAGATGTTTCTGAGATGAATAATGGGGAAGATGGAGGCCGGAAAAAGAAAAAGAACAAGAAACAAAAGATGCATGGAGATGGGGGTGATGTTCAGGTGATGACAAATGTAACTTGCACAAATAAGGGTGAAAGAGACAAATTTAACAACAGAAGGATCACAGATGATATTGAGTCTTCACAAAAAGAGAGGAAGAAAAAGAAGCAGCTCAATAATGTTGATTTGGGGGCTAAATCAGCAAAATCTGTGGTTGAGACATCTGGTAATAAGCGTGAGGCCATAGAAGAAGATGGAGACAACATACATTCTGCTGGTAATAAGTCAGGAAAAGGAAAGCTAGGAGTTCATGATGTTAACAAAGAGAAGAAGAAGAAGAGGAAGAAACAGAAGAGAGGACAGGGGGCTGATGGAGGTGATGAGGCTAACAATCCATTAGAAAAGTCTACATCTAAGAGGGCATCGAAGAGAGTAAGTTTTTCTGAGGAGGTGGAAGTTTTCCCTTCATCTGATGGTTCAAGTGATGATGACACTAGAGAGAAAAAGGGACTTGTGCAGGGCAAACGGTTCTCACCTGAGGAAGATGAATTGGTTAAACAGGCTGTTTTTGACTACATTAATTACCATGGATTAGGTGAAGATGGCCTTAAAATGGTTCTTGAGTGCAAAAAGCATCGTGAACTTAAAAACTGTTGGAAGGAAATTGGGCAAGCCATACCTTGGAGGCCTTATGGCAGTGTCTACTATCGTGCCCATATCTTGTTTGAAAGGGATGAGAAGCGTTCTTGGACTGAAGAAGAATTAGCACTTGTGCGGAACTATCATGAGAAATATGGGTCTGATTGGAAAACTTTGGCTGACGTACTTGGCAAACATAGGTTTCATGTAAAGGATGCATGGCGTAGGATTAAGTTAACCACCAGGCAGAGAGGAAAATGGTCCCAAGATGAGTACCAGCAATTATTTGATCTAGTGAACATGGATTTGCGCATGAAAGCTTTAGAGGAAACGAGGCCTTCCAAGCATGGAATGCTGCGAGATAATATTAGTTGGACAGCAATTAGTGATAAGCTGAGGACAAGAACTACTCCAATGTGCTGTATGAAGTGGTATGACCAATTAACATCACCTATGGTAGCTGAAGGTAAATGGCTTGATGTGGATGACTTTTACCTTCTGATTGCACTATATGATTTGGATGCTTGCTGCATGGAAGATGTGGAATGGGACGATCTCTTGGAGCATAGGCCTGGTGAGATATGCCGAAAGAGATGGAACCAAATGGTTAAACACCTTGGTGAGCATGGGAACAGGTCATTTGCTGACCAGGTTGAAGTTCTGATACAGCGATACTGCCCAGATGTGCTTGAAGCAAGAGAAGCCTACAACAGCAAACCTGTAGTTCCTTGAAATTTATGGTCCAGTCGAATATTTTACATTTGAAATTGCCTGAAGCTGTTGCAGCCTGCACATTTACTTGGAATTAGGAATAATTGGTTGTTATTAGGAATATGAAGTTTTTGGTGACCTTGTTTAGTCTGGGAGCTTGGTACACTTACGAGAATTTTATATTACACAATGATCTTATTGCACAACAAGCTCCAAAGATTTCTTTTGAGTTTTAAGTTAATATTTATTCTCTGTTAATCTTTTTTCACATTATGTGTCCAAAGTTTAAGATAATATGAGAAACAATTACCCAACATTACTTGGGGAGTCATTATTTGATAATTTGTTGTATCTATCTATCTGCTTTTACTTGTTTGTAGCAATTCCATTATGTTGATGTTGGAAGAAAGATTCTGTTAGCTGACGAATTATTCTATTTCTATGTTGATGGCCCTATTTATATCCCATAAGCCTGCTTTTTGCTGACATGTTAATTTGGAAGTTGCTCATTTTGTGCTGGTCTGAGGAAACCCAATAGAGGCAAATAGAAACTAGTGCTATCTAGAGAGGTATTGCTCCAAAATGAGAATGAGAGAATAGAGGTCAGGATATTCAGAAAGCGGTGAACATGATGTTTGTGAATATATCATCCTTATTCATTTTGAATTTTTATTTATTGCTGTATGCTATCCTTTCGTATTCTTAACAGAAGTGCTGATCAGAGTCAATGTTCCTCTCTGTCTGACTCTCCTCATAACTGTTGTGCTTATAGTAGTCTGGTATTTTTGGGTGTTTTGTGATGAACGAGTGATTTTTAAGTTTCCCACATGGTTTGATTAAGACCTGAAACATTTGAGTGCACAGTGCACCATAGGCTTAGTCTAACAGTGGGTGCATATCTATACTGGCTTCTTTCAATTAAAAGAGCTGACAATTTTGTGAGCTACATTTTTTTAAAGGTGTCAATGAGTAAACTAAGTTATCAGGCCATGGCTGAGTAATCAAGAAAAGAAAATTTGAGCTTCATACTTTTCCATCTGTGTTGCCAATGAGTAACAGTGAACTCTATATCATGGTTTATATGCTCCTAGGGCAGAATAAGTTGAAGTCTATGTATAACATTTTTTGCCTTGTGGATGTTTCCCAATTTTGATTTAATTTTTTTGTTGCAGATGATTGATTATGGCTGATCAGAAGCACAGAATCTTAATGGTTTCTGATTTTTTCTATCCCAACTTTGGTGGTGTGGAAAATCATATTTATTACTTATCTCAATGCCTGCTAAAACTTGGTCACAAGGTAAGATACCTTTTTGCTTGTTATGATTTAGCCATTAGCTGCAAACTGGGACATGGAGGAAAGACTTTTAGAAATACTGACTGGGAGATGAAATATGAGGGAGCATGTTGATGCTAATCTTTTAGGAACTTAAACTTTAGTAAAACAATGGGGAGAGCATTTGTCCATTTAAGTAAAATACACAGAATACTTTCTTTCAATGAAAAAGAAAAGGTTTGTCATATTTTAATAGCTCTTTCTTTCCCTTTTTAGTTAAAACAGTAGAGCACTACAAATTGTCGTCTTTTCTTAAAACAGTATGGCATTGTTAAAACTTGCTCTGTATTTCTCAATCTCTTATTCTCTGTATAGTTTTTCTTTTCTGGATTTTTGTGCTATTTTTCCTTCAACGTATTGGGTGTTGTTACTCAACTCTACTGTCTACCTGAGAGCATCATCCTTTTTCATTTCTTTATTGGTTTTATATATTGTTTAATGTGCTTGCTATTTAAAATAACTATTTTCAGGTGGTGGTTATGACACATGCTTATGGTAATCGCTCTGGAGTTAGATATATGACTGGTGGCCTGAAAGTATACTATATCCCATGGAGACCATTTCTTATGCAGAACACGCTGCCAACCTTCTATGGGACACTTCCAATCATAAGGACTATTCTTATTCGAGAAAAAATAACTTTGGTGCATGGCCATCAGGCATTCTCAACTCTTTGTCATGAAGCTTTAATGCATGCACGTACTATGGGCTACAAAGTTGTTTTTACTGATCATTCACTTTATGGTTTTGCTGATGTTGGAAGTATCCACATGAACAAAGTACTGCAGTTTACTTTAGCAGATGTGAGCCAGGCCATTTGTGTTTCTCATACAAGCAAGGAAAACACTGTGCTACGATCAGGCCTGCCTCCAGAAAAGGTCTTTGTGATACCAAATGCTGTAGACACTGCTATGTTCAAACCAGCACAAGAGCGACCTGGTGGCAATGAAATTGTCATCGTTGTTATAAGCAGATTGGTCTATCGGAAGGGTGCAGACTTGCTTGTTGAAGTCATTCCAGAAGTTTGTCGTTTGTATCAAAATGTGAGTTGTCAAGACCATGGTCTCCCTGGATTTCAATTTGTGCATTCACACCTTACTTGAGTTGGGGCTTTATGGATTTTTGGTTGGATGGCTGCTTCTCAAAAAGCAATTAATTAATGATACTAGTCCAAAACAGCATATACTTGTCATTCCTTATTGGACTTTCTTCTAATTAAGACATCTAAAAATGTAAGAATTTTCATGCACAGTAACTGTAAGAATAACTTGTAATTGCCAGGTAAGCCAATCATAGTTATCAACTTATTATAGAGCAATGAATCTACTAACATCTCCCACCACCTCATCACCTTGCTTACCTGAAAAATTAGGTATTGAAAGCATCAATAGTTTTGCTGAAGCTATGCCTTTTTTCCCAGTTTTTTCTCTTCATCTTTGCTGTTTAATGCAACTGCTGATTTTTGTGCTGTCAATATCAACATAATTCAGCAGCAATTATTTTTGATTCATATATAATTTGTAAAAAGAATCAGGAATGTTTCTCAGTATCTACTTTATAACTCTTTCTTGTATCCACTTGTAACCAAAACATCATTTCCTTGTTTTTTTTTTTTTTAATTCTTTAAGCTAGGAATTTTAGCCAGTGTGTCAATCATGGTACATAACTTCAATTCCTTAGGACCTAGGCTTTATGAATCTGCTGAATGAAATCCAGGAATTCTTGGAATCTCAAGTCTAGCCTTGGAAAAACTAAAATTTTCACTCATTTTTTTCTTTTTATATCATTCCTTTTGCTAGAATGGGCATGAGTGGAGATGAGAGAGTGAGTCCCTTGGTGGAGTCTCCTATATAACCTAGGAACTAGGAGTAAAAGCCTGTGAACCTGAGGTCATTGGTTCGGACCGCTGAAAGAATAATGCACTTTTAAAGCTTCATGCTCTTAAATTCTCTATCAAACTAAGAATAATGGCAACATTTTTTTAAGGATTTGATAGGATACTACTCAGTTTCAAATAGGTTTCTTGTTAAACTCCTTTAAGAGATCTATATTTTCTTTTCCTTCATTAGTTTAAATTATCTGTACATGGAATAATATATTTAACCATGAATAACATTACCTTTCTAGTTGCTTCGGTCCATTCACATCAGTTAGAAACATGTGTTAGGTTCGTTTTATTATTGGTGGAGATGGACCTAAACGAGTGCGGCTGGAAGAAATGAGGGAAAAGCATTCCCTTCAAGATCGAGTAGAAATGCTGGGTGCTGTACCTCATTCTCGTGTTCAGTCTGTTCTGATTTGTGGCCACATATTTTTGAACAGGTACACAAGGTTACTTTTCCCTAATTCTGTCTACTATTTGAGTTTGTAGCTAGATAACTGACATGAAGTTGAATTTGGTCAATATGAAGAGTCCTTTAAGTTCTTGATTAACTGATAGGTTTATCTGATGGTCTCTAAGAAAAATATTGATCTTTCTTTTGTTCTGTGCTATAACTTGTCTTACTCAAGTACACTAAAACTTATAGCAATAGCTGGAGATTGGTTATAACCGGTAGAGTACATGTTGCAAATAAACATTTTTTTTGATAATTATTGTTATCCGAGTATCCAGAGCCCCATTTGGAGCTCCGACTAATCCCGGTCGAGTGAGTTCCATTTGGAAGCATACTCTTCCCATGCGGCCCTAAGGATCGAACTCTCAACTTCCAGTCGTAAAGCCTGCTAGCCCAAGTGGTTTTTACTTGAACCACACCCCATGGTTTGTTGCAAATAAACATGGCAATTGGGTGCATGGTAGTTTTCAAGGAAAGGTAAAAATTTTGATACCTTCTTTAGCTACAATTTTGGACAGGTTGCAAAACATACCAATCTTACTGCTTTCCTAAACAGTGTATCCATAGTGCTAGAAATAGATGGTCTTTTGCGTTCTGAAAATATTGTTCTGTTTCTTTTTAAATCCTGTCTCAGCTGTTAGTTTCTCAACGTATATTTTGTCTTTAGATACAAATTCACTTTTGTTCTTGACATAAATGGCAATTACTTGTGGATAAGAATTTTTGTAGGTTGTAGGAATTTTGCATTGGCAAGTGGTTCACTGTTAGATAACAAGACTTTGGATATATTTTAAAAAGAGAGTGAGAGACTGTTCTGGATAGATTTTTGATATTTGGGATTGTACTCTTCTCATACACATATTCAGCAACTAGTTTATTTTTTGTGCGGATCTCTTTTCCAATGCTTGATGGTTGCAAATAGTTTCACTAGAGTTGGCACCGGGATTGTATAACTTAGATTTCAACTCTTACGTATTCAAACCCCCTTGTAAAGCTTTGGAGAGCTTAGCTAATTCCCTTAATGCTCAATGGTTGGAAGAGTTTATTGGACAGCCATCTGCAGTAATCTTCATCTTTGTTATACCTTGTATGCTGTGCTTCACACTCGTGAATTCACCATCTTGTGTTTTGGGCATCCATCTGCTTTGTCAATTTCATAAGGTGGATCTCCCTTTCTAGATTCAATTCAACTAAGCCTTGATCCAATTTCTCTGGGGTATCGCAGATGGATCTATCTTCTTTCTCTTGGGAAGAAGATGAGTGTTGGATATTGCATGCTATTGTTCTATAAACATCCATTGATGCATCATGACTGCCATTTTCTATATCAAAGTGATATGGGCATCAACGACTCGGAATCCAAATTGATAGCCCCCATTGGGAAGTTAATTTTCTATTGTGTCAAATGTGATATAGGAAAAAATTAACTTACCCAATACTTTTATTAGAGAGCTGGGTATTTCTTGACCTGAGCCACCCATGAGGAAAAGCAACAGACATCTTCATTGTATGTCTGAAAACCTTATCCACCACTGATCCCTGTTAATTTGCAATAGCCATTTTGAATGAATTCTTTAAAGTGTTATTTAGTCCATTCTTTGTGTCAAAGCTTTATTTGTCCATTGAATTTTCTCTTTTAATCTTTTTTTAGCCTTATTTTTCTTTACACTTCTGACAGCTCTCTGACAGAAGCATTCTGCATAGCAATCTTAGAGGCTGCTAGTTGTGGACTATTAACAGTCAGTACACGTGTAGGAGGTGTCCCGGAGGTATGTATTAGTTTTCTTTATTTGATTTCCCTTAATATGATCACTTGTGTGTATTGGTTGCAATGCTTTTTCATAGCATTTTTGAGATTAGATTTTTAGAAATTCTAAATGGTGTAGCCAGTCAAATCTTCCCTCCATGTAGGTTCTGCCTGATGATATGATTGTGCTTGCGGAACCAGATCCTGGTGATATGGTACAGGCAATTAGAAAGGCAATTCGTCTACTTCCAAAAATTGACCCACAAGTCATGCATGACCGTGTAAGTGAAGTGAAGTGCATTTATTTATGATAACCAAGTCTTTTGTAGTTTCTTTTCCAAACTTGTGCAATGGCCACATGTTTTTTAAATGCTTGCTATCAGATGAAGAAACTCTATGATTGGCATGATGTCGCCAGGAGGACGGAGATTGTGTATGACCGTGCTTTGAAGTGCCCAAATCAAACTTTTTTGGAACGACTCTCACGGTATGTATCTGCAAGATCTTTATTTGTCATCTGCTCAGGTTTTGTACGGTACTGAAATGGACTGTACTGACTAGGTGAACTGTCTTCTATATTGACGATTATATGGCCCACACTTGTGGTATTCAAATTGCAACACTTGTTAATTGAAGCTTTATTTCATCTGAATTTCCACCATCTTCTCCTAAGATAAATTTAGATACCGACGCTTAAATTTTGCTAGTACTGCAATGGATTGACATCTGAAGTGATTTTAGTTGTACATTAACAATTATCAGGGTTACTACTAATTGACGATATTTGTTGATTTAGGTACCTACCATGTGGGTCTTGGGCAGGGAAGCTTTTTTGCTTGGTTATGATCATTGATTTTTTGCTACTGCGTCTAGTGCAGTTTTGGCAGGTGAGACCTATTACTGCAACTATATTTGGCCTTACTGGACCAAGTAACTTGTTGTCCATGTGAAGACTGGACATCTTTTTTCTTGGCTTTTTAGACTACATTTGATTCTGTGTAACCTCCGAACCTTTAGGTTTTTTTTTTTTTTTTCCTGAATTTCATATAATTTCATCAGCCAGCAGAGGATATAGAGGAAGTGCCTGAATTTGCTATTCCCACTCACGAGCATGGAAAGGAGATGATGAATAATTATATTGGCAGCGAAAGCTGTAGATGACATCTCTCAACACTAGGGTTTTCTTCTTGTGTACTTGCTGATTAACTTGCCAGCAAGAGAGAGGGAAGTCTGGAAGAGTGTTTTTGGAAGTATTTCATCTTTTATGCTACTACCTGATGAGCAAATGCTTCCGCTGATAGAAATGCTATGCAGAGCTCCAACGGTCGGCGGGCCCATGTTCAACTGGATTTTACTTTTTTACAAGTTCGATCCTGGCCTGAACATAATATGTTATAGCTATATTTTGTCAAAATTTCAACCAAAAGTTTTGAGACAATTCAATACATAAAAAAAAAAAAAAAAACCAAGTCAAACAGTTAAAAAGGAACTTTAACACTATTCTTTTTTGGATTCAATTAGAACACCCACCACCAAAAAAAAATCATACATTAAAATCGAAATGAAAAGAACTTTTGATGAAACTCCAAAATGTCATTCTAATCTTATCTTTTCAAAACTCTATAAGCGCCATTTTCTTTTTCTTTTTAACAATGGCTTCTCAAATAAATACCAATCAATCAATTCTCTACCTTTATTAATATCATGCTATCACCCATCTACTCCGGTCTTTAAACATGCCTATTAATTTTGTGATCATGCTACCATTGTTGCCACCAATCAATCTTTCAATTAACTTATCAAAACTCGACTTTCTTTTTTAATTTATTTTTTTCTTTAATCTAATAACAAATGCATAAATATTCAATAAAAATAAAACGTCTAAATTTTAATAAAAATAATAGACATTTGTATAACGAAGTTACAACGATATGATATTTTAACAAAAAGAAAAATGGAAGTTCAAAATACACTATAACTTTTAAAAATAGTTCTAATTAATGCATAAATGAATTTAAATTGTGAATATCTTCTCATCATTTATTTTATAATAATTCAGTTTTATTTTTTTTATTAATTTTTGCATTGAATTAAAATTTTTTATAGAGTGTGAAAATATATGTGCTTATATGGAAATAAGAAGATAAATAAACAATCTTTTGATTTAAAATTTATTGAAAATTAATTTAAAAATTTTATATTTCCATAAATAATATAGTATATATATTTTGGTTTTGAATTTGTAATTAATGTCTTAAAAAGAAATCATATATTGTAATCTTTATCTGGAAAGCATACTGTAATCTTCTACCCACTAAAGTAAACTTGTTAAGAAAAGGTGTTGAGGTTGATCAACAATGCAGTTTTTGTTGCAGGGTAAAAAAATAGTGGATCATGTACTTTTGCACTTCCCTGTAGCTACAACTTGTTGGAATCAAATTGCTTTGCATAGCTATGTGTCTCAGGTTACTAGTTTCGTGGACTTGTGTGGTCGTGTCTCTTTGTATGCTGATATAGCTGTCTTTGCCATGTTTGTTATAGTGGCTTGACGTCTTTGGTATGCTAGAAATAATGTTGTGCGGAATGGTGTTAATATTTCACCATTTCCAGTTATGAACCGTGGCTCTCGAATGTTATTCCCAATGGCAGCAGACTGTAAAAACACCTTTTGTAGACGGTCCTAATTGTTGAGGGTCCCTTTTATCATATAGGATCCACATGTTAATATTAAAAAAAAGAAAAATTTCAAAGTTAAAAATTGCAGCTCGTTATAGGTACAAAATTTGAAAATTGATAAGTTGGCCAGTGAACTTTACCTATAAATAGGCACCGTATTTACTCATTTGTGAGCATCACAAAATCGTCTAACACAGGCACAATAACTAGTACATGTGAGTGTCTGTGTTAGACCAAAGCAATTTATTTGTTTTGGTGATTTTTCGGGAGAGGGAAAAATAATTAGGAAGTGATAAAATAGTGAGGTTAACTAGGGTGTTTGGGAAACACTTGGGTGTCACTATTTTGGGTTAATCTCGGGGTTATGCCTCTAGTATTTTTTTCTAGAGAAGTCTCCTTATAAGCCTGCTAATTATTTTATTAGTGGAAGAAAATTTCGGAGTTTGTCCCGTGGACGTCGCCCATATCAAGGGTGAACAATGTTAAATTTTTTTGTGTCATTTTAAATTATTTATTTTATTTGTTTTGCTCGTATTTAATTTATTTTTGTATCCGCCTATTCTATTGGTTCGCTCTTCCGCTGCGCTGGGAAAAAGGTGTTATTTCTCTAACAACTGGTATCAGAGCTTTATTAAGGGGTATTAATATCTACTTATCGTATGTTCTGTGGTTGCCACTAAAGTGGACCCTCCACATTAGAAAATAAGTTAAATTATTATTTACCTTATTAAAGCCTAGTCGGGACCATGGAGGCGAAGACGAGCAAAGTGATTAATTTAAATGGCATGAATTACCACGTATGGAGAAGCAAGATGAAGGATCTCCTATTTGTGACAAAGATGCATCTACTGGTGTTTAGTAC
>CANYLF012305084.1:0-13919 GCA_948193215.1 Bocquillonia castaneifolia
AAATTTCAATCTCCAATCCACACTCACTAAAAATTATACTAATTAATAACTTCTCCAACTTTTTCTACAATTAGTCCTTATTCTACTCTAACTTTCATAAACTTTACTACACACAATACTCTTTTACCGCATCATTCTAAGCAATATATCACACATATTGATAATGCCAATGACATGATTAATGATATGTTAATGCATATTAATTTTTTTATTTAAAATACGGTTGCTGTATCACAATCTTCCACCAAAATTGGGACCATTTGAAAATTTTCTGTATTTGCTATGAATTTTTCAATTTTATTCAATTCAAAATAGAAAAAAAATAATTTCATGGTCAAAATTTTTTTATAAATTAAATTGCATTTTTTTATTTTTTTTATAAATAATTACATTTTTTTATAAATGAATTTTGTATAAGGAGATAAAGATTGAATAATAATGAGAGGGGGTTTTGTCTTATAAAAATTAAAGTTCCAAGAGTTTCTTGTTACAAATTAAAATTGAATGACCATAACATTACAATAGGAAAAATTCAAGGACCGTGAGTGTAGTTAATCCCTATACTAAATGATGAAAACATCCAATTTATTGAAATAAATAAAAGAAAATAGATTTAAAAAGGGGTTTATCATCAATGAAAGAGTCGACGACAACCCCAAACAAGAAAAGAGCAAAGAATTTTTTCAAAAAAAAAAATGGTGGCCATTAAAATTTAACTTAACAAAATATATATGATATTTAAAAAAAACATAAACTCGAAAATAAGAGGATTCAAATATGAAACTCTTTAAATCTATAAAACACTACTATACTTAAAATTAAAAGAAAAAAGCAAAACGACACTTATCAAAAAAACCAAAACAATATAAATAACTTCAACAAAAATTTTTTTTTTACTTTCCAGTTTCCAATATAAAGAAAGAATAATCACGACTTAAAAGAAGAGGAGAGTGAAGAATAAGAAAAAAATAAAAAAAGTCAATAAAAGACCAAATCTTTCTTTCTATATTTATTTCTGACTGTCCATCTATAACACAAAGGGATAAATTTTTGTAATGTACAAAATCCAATCCGACTAAAACGAAAAGGATTTTACTCACTTGACGAAGAGTTTCACATCATCCATTCATTTCAATTATGTGGTCTGTCTTTCTGTAAAATCAAGGGTAAAAAGTGATGGTATTTATTTTAAAACTAATGCGTGAGATGTAATGGTATGTAATGTAATGTAATGATATGTAATGTAAGAGATCTTTTATATTGCTCATTACATTAAATTACATTATATTACATCTCACCAAACATTACCTAAGATCCACTGGAACCCACATCCAGGTTTCCAGGACTTGTGATTCTTCGGAAATGCAGAGGAACAGGTTCTTCCAAGACATCAACATTAATATTGCTCCAAATCTCTGCCTTTGTTGGAAGTTGTGCAATTCTCTCAACAATTTCCATATCCTCAGGGAGAACAAAACCAAATACAGTGTATGCCTTTTTCCACTCATCATGGTTAGCAAGGCTGATGAAGAATTCTGGCCCTGAACCAACCCATGCAATTGACCCTCTTCTTATCGTTGGACATGCCTCTGCTTGAATCTCATTAAATATTGTTCCATGGGCTTCGAGTGTTCCCTGAATTAGTGCAAATGGAGGACCATATGGAGCCTACACATCTCACAAGAACCGTTTCCCATAAGACATTCATTGATCATTAGATACAATAGCTACTTACTGATCATGTTTTGACATAGTTCAAGCAATTTGTTTCAAGTATATCATATACCAGGTAAACTAGAACATTAAAAAATAATCACCAGAAGTAGCCTGCTTAAAACTTTGGTAATTTCAGGGCATCTCACCTCTTTGATGTGATTTCCTTCCACATCCCAAAATCTTCCACGACTTTCTGCACGATAAAAATGGCAACCCGCACAATGATGTGCTGTTAACAGTTCAAGAACATAGGACACAGATTGTGGTGCACAGTCTGGTAAAAGCTGCATATGTTGAGTATAAGAGAAACCTATGTCAGAACTAATACCAGAATAAATTTCACAAAAGCAAAATGGAGAGACCGGTGCCATTTGTCAGCTATAAACCATATAACGTTAACCTCAATGTTTCTCCACTAGGTGACAACTGACAATTAAAAGGACCTTCAAAATATATCAGAAAATTACAATAAAGTGATCTTGTTTTTATGTTGGGTGATCAGTCTCTTGGGTGGCTAGGAAATAGCGAAGTAGATGATGAGCATCTTTAATGATCCCAATTATCACATGTTCAAACATTAATCTATCCCTCCCACTTATAACTTTTATCTTCCACTTTGCAACCCTATATTTACACAAGTATCTGACTACTGCAGTGGTAAAGTAAGCAACTTGTATATTTCTGATAAAATAGCAGAATGGCAAGAAAAAGGAAAATTATGTTTCAAAGTTATTGGGGATTACAAGCATGAATGAATTGTCCTATACTGCAAAGGATCACCATGTAAAGAAAAGTTAAAAGTTATGCCTTGAGAACGTTAATGAACTACTTACTTTTACATGAAGCATCCCGTATTTTGTTTCCAGTCCAATGATACCCTGATAGAAAAAAGGGAAATACAACAAATCAACAACTTAAGCTAGTTTTGTACAGAAAATAGATAACAACAAAGAAAATTTCTTTTTGTTTTCAACAAACACAGATCCCTAAGATTATGCATTTAAGACAATTATCATTTTCATAAACCTAAAAACAGCTCAAACCCAGCTCTGACAGAAAATCCAAAGAGAAATCATGATAGAGATGCAAATATTCAATTGCATTAGGGAAAAAAAACATTATCAGCCAGCAAAATAAATTCACTTTGAGGGGAAAAAAAACAATGTTAGCCTTTTAAATCTTTGGGCAATTGATTATCAACTTCAGCTGCAACAACAGCAGGGGTCTGGATTGTAATTTATTAATTCAAAATGGGCATCAAATATTTGGTTTTAGAAAACTATGAAAAGCTGAAAAGAAATAAAAAAAAAAAAACAAAAAAAACCTCTCCTTGTCCAAAAACTAGTCCAGAAGTCCACATGACATGATCACCAGAGTCTCGGCGATCAGGCTCCAAGGTATCCTTCTGCTTCTTCAGCCAACACTAAAAGCAAAGAAGACAGAATCAGGAAAATTATTAGTATTTTTATCCTAGGCCTAGGGTAACAAAAACATAATAAAAGAAAATGGAACCTCGCCGAAATGAGAGCCACAGGAGAGGTTGTTGCCACAAAAGACCCAAGAATCGCACAAACAAGGACCATCAAGAGGAGTACACATATTCTTACAAGCAATACAACAATCCTTTGAAGATTTAAGTTTAAAATCAGAGCCCCACTTGACAGCATCACCCCAAAGCTCCAAATGGTCAATGCCTCTACAACAATCTCCATCGGAAGACGAAGACGAAGACGTAGTAGAAGTGGGCCAGGGCCTGAAGAGAATAGAGAAGCAGACATGGACAAGAAAGCAAGAGATGGTTGCTATAAACAAAAGGAAGAGGAGAGCATAACGACCTACTTCTGAATCGGTATGCCTGCGTCCCATCACAAACAACACACACCCCCTTCTTTTTTTTTTATTTAAAATTTAGAGATCCTTAGATCAATATAAAATAAAATTGCAGAGAGGTTGCATTCGCAGCATTAGCATAGGGACGTCGACATCATCATTGATTATCTTTGGATCATTCCATTTATTCTCCTTCCATTCCCCCAAAAACTTCTTTCTATGATATCTAATCAGTTATTTTTGGCCAACACCATCTTGCCTGTTTTTTTTTTTTTTTTTTTTTTTTCCGTTTTCCTTTTTCTATTATTATTATTATTATTATTATTATTATTATTACTACTACTACTACTACTACTACTACTACTACTACTACTATTGAAAGGAGTCATAAGGTGATTACCTCCTACATTTCTTGATAGATTGAGCAAAACCAAACCAAACCAAACCAAAAAATATTCAAACTGAACCGGTTTCTAAATTTAAAAAATTAACCAAAATAATGAAACCATATCAAAATTTTACTCTAAAAAATAAAAAATCAAATCGAATTTACTATATTCAGTTCTATTGAATTTGAGAGGTGAGCAAAATTTTGACTCGGTTCAAATCGAATGCTCACCTCTATTTCTTGATGCTATAAGCCCTATTGTTTCTTTATATGGTTATTTTAATTATTACAAAAAATTATAAAAAAAGGTAAAATCATTTTATAATTTTTTTCAAAATTGATCGGATTTTTTTTGTAATAAAGAGATAAATTACTTGTATGAAAAAAAACATCATTTTTTATAATTGCATATATATTTTCATAAAAATAAATAATTTGAATTTTTAAAAAAATTATATTAATTATTAATAAAATGTAAAAAGATTTTCTTTTTTCATATTTTTTGAAAATAAAGTAATGGTAGAAAACATGAAAATTTTTTCCTAACGCCTTTCGGTCTGATTTTAGGCTCTGACTCACCTTTTGTGGATGAACCTTACAAAGGAACCCTTAGGTTTTTGATATTGGAGGAGGGGGTTCGACTCCTATGTTGATCAGAGATGTTTCAATCACTAGGCTATACTTTGGAAATTTGTAGAAAACGCTATCATGTCCTATAACAACCCTTGACTTAAATAAGGAGAATGACATATTACACATTTAATATTTTTTTTGGAGGTTGTTATTTTGATGGTATCATAGGACCTTTAAATCTGGAATAATCCACTTTTAACATTTGTTTTTTATACATTGCTTTCTTCAAATATTACAAGTTCCATCTTATTTACAACCAACAATTATGTTTTGCACATTCATTAAAAAAATTATGTTTTATGCACTGGTTAAAAAAATAATTTCTTTTCTTATAAACTGTGTTTTTATAAAATGGGATAATTTACTTTACTTTTGTTTGAATGACGGGTAAAAAAAGATTTAAGTTAAAGATAATTTTAAAATTAGAAATGTAAGGTTCAAAATGGAACATCCTAAAATAAAAATTATCCTTTCTAAAATTATCTAAAAGTAAGACGACAAAAGTATTGTTATTATTATTGACTTCCAAGAGTTCAAACTAAAAATTTCATTGAAATGAATGAATGCTGAATTAACTGATTAGTAAAAATGATCCAAGGCAGCAATCAGATGTAGCATTGCGAAATGGAAGTTGCAATTTCTTGGTAAAAGTTATCTTTTCACTTGAACAACTTACTTTCTGGAACGCACCCTCAATTGCCGGGTTGGAGCTGTGAACAGTGAAGACTCATTCTGTTACCATCATCATCATGATGTGGTTATTTCTTTTCCATTTCACTACTTCTTTTCTACTTACAATCTCAATATTAGAAATTAATGACGAGAATGAAAGCTGCATTGGTGCACAAACTCCTCTCTTCCATACCTTCAGAGAGAGCTAGCAATATATATGATTTATTCCAACGATGCATAATTATGGAAGATGAATAGATATATGTTTGAATTTTTGTCATTGACTAGTACTACTGTAATTCGTCTTCACACACTGCATCTGCATGCAATTCAGTTACTACTCAACCTCAATTCCATTACATGGATGAGAATCCACAAAAACTACACCCAGATTCAATACCTCGGATAGTAAAACAAAATAATCGATAGAATTTTTTTTTTCTCTGACAGAATATCATTAATAAAGCATAAGGATGAAATAATAATTCCCTATTAGCTCTATAACGTTTGTCCGATAAGAACAGCAAGCCGCTGCTGCCACTCATTCACAAAACTGCAGCTGGAGAGTTACTTGTAATACCATTGCTCATCACTAAAAAATCCAGAGCCAAACAATGAGTCTTGGGTATTTTGTACTGTTTTTTTCCCAATTTCAAGATGGAGAAGATTCAAACCTATGAATAGTGTAGGACCACTACCCCTTCTTACCCCCAGGGCAGAGAAGGTAGTTCTACTGACTACTGACTACCTGCAAAAAAAATTTCAAACATATCTATGCAACAAAAAAGATCATCACAGCAAGCAAAACAGCTCATCAAACCAAATAGCATGCTATGATTTCCTCTCAGAAACACCAGCATTCTCAACATGATACAGTAGTGAAAAATCATGCAATCACATGCAGAAGCCATGCAAGTCTCTCATAATCAAAATCAAAATGTGGCATCGTTAAATGACTCAATTTACATAAAATCATAATCATGTTTGGTTGATTTTTCTGGAAGGCTGTATTCGTATGGTTACAGACCAAACAAAGAATCTGAGATGATCAAAACCGTTCCTAATTTCCAATTTCTAAAGCCCTAGAAGCTATGCAAAAAAACCACAATTCAAACCAAGAAATTAAAAGATCAACCAGCCTAGACATTGTAGAAAGGGGGGAAAAACAAGTACTACATTAAACAGGGTCCTTTGCAGGGTAAACTTGGCCCATGAGATAAACTTCTCTCAGCCATTGAGATTTTGTTCTTCCGTAAAAACACTGAACCAGGCAAATAAAGAAACTGCAAGACTCTTGAGTTCATAACCAAATTCTTGCTAACAAAACCAACAATGCTTGAACTTATCAATAATCATAACTTAGTAATGAAGAACTCACCTAATCAATATCACGAAAAACAAAATCTTACTGAACTCAGTTATTCAGTCAATCACCCTTTGCTGATATAAAATGCACCCTCAAATATTTTATGCTTTCAAGCTTGGTCAGAATCTCCACCCACAATACATTTGGTCAATAAGCACAATCCAAAATTAGAGTTTATGATCCAAATTTTGATGGAACATTTTGAACCATGATAACACCATCCAATGTAGTAATCTGAATATTGACAGGAAGCAAGGAATATTACAACCTTTCTAGGACTTCATCCATGGTTTCTTGTAAAACATCCAAATAAATGAGTATTTGACTATTTCCATTCCACCACCACCCCACAGAAAGAACCAGACGTCTGATGTAACAATTACATGTTTTCCACTGAAAAAATCCAGCAATCTGTGCCACATTACTTGGCCATCCACATGACATTGAGTGATACAACAACCATATGAAAGGACGGCTCTAATCCACTAATAAAGTTTTCAAAACAAAATAGCAAATGTCCTTTAGCTATGCAAATCACTATGGTTTTACAACTGCTAAGAAATAAATCATCATGACATTAAGCGAGCAAAAGCCAAAAGTATTTCGCTAAAATAAATTCCATCCAACATAATCCAACTTAGACGTGCTACTTAATGCAAGATGCAGAACTCAGTTTGTTTCTTAACGTTATCAGCCAATTGCACTTAAATGCAACACACACCTCACAAAAAAAAAATAGTCAGCGTTGAGATTCCCAACAAAAGTATAATCATATAGTGGTGCATATGTGACTGCATGCTTCACAAGCCATGGGCATTGTTAACTCCCAGTTAATTCCAATAAGCTCTCCGTTACTGACTCGAAGAACCACATTTTACAAAATTTAAACTTCATAAGAGGCATAATGTGGGCACTAGTTTCCTATGCACTTAAGTGGCCCGCCAGTAAGCTCATATGGTCCAATCATGACAAAGAGTACCTTCCAAATCTTAAGCTCACCCAATAATTTTAGAACAATAAAATGTCCAAAATTCCTTACCATACAAAGAGAGCGCTCCAGTATCCCAATAAACAAGCTATCCATCAATACAAATGATGCAGCAGGACTTCCAACAGGAGGTGAACTTAAAGATAGAACAAAAGATCAAATTCATACATATCATACTAAGCAATGCCTGTTTTCATCTCTAAAATAGTGAAGTTTCCTTACATCATAAGCTTAGAACTTGGCAAATATCCAGTCTGCAGGTCTAAAACAAGCTTTGAACCAAAGCAGCACTTTCTCTACCAAAGAACTTTAAGCTCAACAATTTCCACAACACAAAGAGGCTATTACACTTGACAAAATGCTCTCTCCAAATACATTAGCATCATAGTGCATAAGCTTCAAAAAGCCACATCCTAGAGCAGTCTCTTGTCATGTAAAATCTGTTCCATAGACAAATTAACTAGTGACCACAAGTTCCTTTTCTGTCCAATTACACCTCTAAGGAATCAAAGAGATGCCAAATCTTCAGAAAACCATGATCTCCATTAAAACAGGCCAAAGCATAAAGACCATGCACTTCCTTCAGCACTTCATGAAAGTAATTTTTTTAAAAAAAAAAAAAAAACAGTATTACTTACGTCAATAATATGATCCTGAACCACCAGAACCCATGTAACTGCTGCTACCCATACCACGACTAGAATACACAGATGAATAAGACCTACCACCAACCTACATAGATACAGAGTCAGAATTAGAAAGCAGGAAATCAATTGCAAGCATCATCACTTACGAAAATGGTAAAATGCATACATCACTGCTACGAGACATGTAATCACCACCATAGCTTGATGGATACACTCCCCCGACATCACTGCCACCATAAGAACCTGATAACCAGACAATATTTGGAGTAAAGGGGACTAAGATCACAACCCCAATGGTAAAGTTTACTTGCATCAATTTTTCAATAACCCAAAACACACCTCCATAACCCATACCCTGACGACTGGTATATAGTCCATGTGTATCCTGACTGGAGACAGAACTTCTGCTGCCCCCATATCCTACATTAGATCTCCCAATTCTACCAACCACAATAAGAAAATAAGGGTTAGCACAGAAGCCAGGCCAATTTCACAACCAAAAGTACAATTCAGTTATTTTTAACAAACCTATCACCGTATGCATCCCCATATTGGGATGCACTAGGGCCAAGTTCATAGTCCAGACGAGCCCTTGAATGGCGAGCACCAGCATCAGCATAACGTGGAGGAACATCATCCTTAAATTGCATAGAACATACATCAACAAACTTTAGCTATTCCTCATATTTGAAAGATAAATGCAAGGGTATCTGAAAAGAAAACTCACCATTGCAGAATATGGACGTTTGGACCCAGAAATAGAGTCATAATCACGAGCACGTCCTTCTCGGTAACTTGGAGGAGGATGCCTCTCAAACCTTTGACCATAGCCATCATCTTCATATGCTCTCCTTGCTGAAGTACGAGATGTGCCTCTAGGAAGATCAGAATAGCCAGATCCACGTGAAGAATAATCATCTCTATAAGATTGCCGTCTCTCAGGCACAGACCTGGAACCATAATCAGCAGGAACTCGGCTTCTTGGAGGAGGGAGCTCTTGACGCCTACCATAATCCCTCTTCAGGCTACTTTTTGGGTAAGATGGAGCTGTCAAATGAGACATGCCAGTGTGTCAATATTATATAGCTAACAAGAGTGTCCATGTAGACAATGTGGAAGTGACATATACCAGGTTCCCTTCTATCATAGGACCTGGGAGGAGGCGGCATGGGCCTGCCTCTTCCTGGCATAGACATCACAGGCAGACGCCTGTCCCTCAATCCCACAGGCCTCTTCATACTGGCCAGAGCAGCACGACTAGTAATTCCTCTTCCTGGACGAACCCAAGGACCTCTAGCAGCTCTACCCCCATACCAAGACCGAAAATCTACACGACTTGCATGTTTTCCTTTTCCTCTTTGAAGAGGTCTTGACAACCGAGCCCTAACCTTAGCCTGAAGTGCAACAACTACTATTACATAAAGCAATATGCAATTGAGAACCGATGTAACTGCATATAGATACAGATACCATGGAGCTGTAAATTACTAACAAACCTTGTTGTCCCCTTCACCCAACTCTGCATTATTAATGCTTTTAGCACAAGTCACTGCAGAATCATGTGAATCAAATGTAACAAAACCAAAATCCTTTCTTTTGGCAGATGGCATATTTCGGGCAAGCTCAATCTTTTCAATCTCTCCATACTGCTTTAAAAGCTCCCTAACACGATCCTCATCCCATGAGGCAAGCAGACCATCAACAAACACAGTCTTCACCTGAATTTATAGCAAGTGAGATACACATGTACTAGCCACTTTCAAATTAAGCCATTAAGACAACAATAAAAATACAAAACAGGCAGCCTACATATACTGTAATGCCTCAAAATGATTAACAATATAATGAATAAGGAAAAATTTTGGGTACTAAATAAGTAAATTAATCAAACTAGACTGTTTATGGAGAGAGCAAATGAATTCTGATCCATCTTTATCAAGGAGCAAATGTGTGGTGTATTATTAAGTAGAACCACATTATGTTCCTGATCCAGCTAAAATCCAAATTCAGAATGGTTAAATAAATAATTACCTGTGCCATTACTTCATCACCAGGGTCAATAAAAGAATCAGCAAAAGAAACTTTTGCAGGCCTATCGACCCCAAATAAAACATCTCTCTTCTGAAGCCGCTTAAAAGCATCCATGGCATCTGAACGAGAAGAAAATTCCAAAAAGGCAAATCCCCGATTCATTCCCTCATTGTTACTATCCTCCACCAGTGTCAAGTCTTCAACATTCTCAACTCCGTAATGTTTTAACTTCTCTTTCAACTGGAACCAATCAATAACCATAAATCAGGATTATAACAACTCCCAGCAACATCAGCAGTTGAAAAAACATTGCAGTTGACTGGACAAATCCAATATACTTACAGATTCCTTGGTCCAAGTCTTGCAAATATTACCCAAGAAAAGGGTGTCACTGTCTTGACTTGGAGTAACACCACATTGTTTACCATTAATCTGAATAGCAGATGAAAAAAAATTGTTTTAAGATGTGAAGTAAAATTACTTGATATTCCATAAACAACTTGATCAAAAATTACCACTGGATTTTTGAGCTCTGTCACAGCTCTTTTTGCTTGTTCCATAGTTGCAAAACGCAAGAATGCAAATCCTTTATTTTTCTTGGTCTGGGGATTCATCATCAACCTGACTTCAGTAACCTCACCAACTCGGCTAAACACTTTCCTAAGATCATCCTCTGTAGCATCCTTGTCTAAACCTCCAACAAATACTTCAAACTCCTTACGCTTGCGTCTCTCAAAAACTTCATGATGCTCCTCGTCCTCTGCATCAACGGTCTGTCCATGACCTGCCTCATCATCACCATGCTCCGCATCCTCTTCCCCCTCCTCAAGTTCTTCAGCACCATCTTCCAATTCCTCCTCCACCATATCACCCTCTTCCTCATCACCTACATGCTCTTCAGGTTCTTCTTCAACTTCATATCCCACTTCCACCTCCTGAATTTCATCCTGTTCAATTTCTTTATCATCATAATCCCCTCCGCCATATTCTTCAGGTTCATACTCAGGTTCATTATCATCAAGCTCCAACCGCTCGTCCTCCTCAACAGATTCCTTGACCTCTTCCCCTTCTGCCATAGGAAAAAAAGATAAAAAAAAAATTCTAGAATTCGCCTTAGGCACAATATAAATAGGCTACCTTGTTGTTAGATACACCTGCTCTGACGTTTAACATATAAACAAAATATCCATATTTATCTTATGGAGAGCGTAAAACATCCAAGAAAACTAAAATAAATGTCGAGGGCAATAGAACCTGAAAGCATTCGCAAGTGCATGGAAAAGACAAAGTAATTGCATAATTACACAAAAACGAATTTTTTTTTAATGTAAAATACAAGAAAATCAATTACTTTGGAACAAAAGGAGATGCAATCTTGCATATCTTCAAAGAGAGGGTGTGAATGCATGAGATGAGATCTTTATGGAAATTGATAAAATATAAAAGAGGAACACGTACTTTTTAAAGAAGCAGAGCCATTGACATCTGATTTGGCTCCAACTTCATCATCTACCACCGAAGTCTCTCCTCCATTAATTGACTTCTCCTCAAGAAAAGGACTTTCATCAACGGCCGTTTTCTGATTCTCTTCCGCAGGCTCCGGCTGCTGATTCTGTCCCTTCGCCGTTCCTCTCGCAGCCCTCACCGCCCTTTTTGGTCCCGCAGCAGCGGCACCTCTCTTCACAATTCGTGGAGGCATAGATAATTTTAAAGATCCTTCAATTGAATACTAATAATAATAATAATAATAATAATTCAACCTAATTTACAGATGCGAGAAGAGTAAGAATAAAAACCCCTAAATTAACCTCGTCACAGAAACCCTAAATTCCACGAACGAACTTAAACGCAAGAAATACTATTAAAGGAAATAAAATTAACCGATTAACCGACTGACTACGGAGACTTGATCTGTTGGGTATTTATTTATTTATTTGTTTGTTTTATTTTTTTTGATTGAGGGGTATTTATTTATTTATATTTTCTATTTTTTGTACACGTGGAAATAACTAATTGGAACTACAACGGTTGAACGCATGTTTATCTACTATTGGATGACGGTTATAGAATCGTGCACTTTAAAAGCAGAGGATTATCTTCGTTAGCTGAAAGAAGTTAACAATGGGCTTTCGGCTTGTTTATGTCCTGAATTATAGGATCTTAACCTTTTCCCATCCAGTGATAGAAGTTTCATTTTTTAGCTTTCAAGTTTCCTCTGATCGAATCTTTTGGAGTAGTTTATACACCCTTTATTCCAAAATATCTGTGTTTGTACACACATATTAAGGATAATCATTAAATCATCTAGATTTTGGATAAATATATCTTTATTAACTAAACTACTATTTACCCCACTCTTCATTAATTACTTAGTTGTAATTTATAGTGTTGATAAGGGTAAACTTGGAAAAAGCATCATTAATGCTTCATTGGTTTTTATAAGCGACAGATAATTTGGGACAAAAAAAAACTCTAAAAACACAGTAGGAAGTACTAATTTTTTTAAAAAAACAAACAAACATATTTTTTTAGGTAAAAAAGTTCTTTTAGCAAACTTATATATTTAAGGGGAAATTCCTTTGTTAGTAATTTTTTTTATTATTATTATTGTACCAACTACCAAGTGTTACTTTTTTTTATTTATTTTGTAAAAAAAGACACTGAATAAATTGTAATTTAATTACATAGAATAAATAAGGTAAAAGGATCAAATAAGCCCTTAAATTTTTAATTAAAGATTTTTTTTGACTCGGTTCAACTAGGTCCTCAAAATAAAAAAATTTAGTACACTTACACACTTCAATCAAATAAAATAAAACTACTAATAAATCCTGAATTATTAACATTCTCATTTTCATACCTATATTAACATTCAGGGACGATGTTGATGAAATTGATAATGAAAATACTATGGCAGAAATTGATTTTGATAAACTGGTAGATCAAGTTGCATCAAATGATGAAATGAATGATGAAATAGAAGTAGAAATACCGCCAGAAATTCAAAAGATGGTGGAGAAAGTAGAAAGCATAAAGTCACAGCAAGCTACTGTAGAGATAGTTAACTTGGAGACAGAAGAAGATAGAAAAGAGGTGCAGATCAGTCAAATGCTCTTTCCAGAGGAAAAGGAGCGTTATGTGAAATTTCTCAAAGAGTACAAGAATAATTTTACATGGTCCTACCAAGATATGCCAGGGCTGAACACTGACATTGTGGTGCATAAATTGCCTTTAAATCCAGACTGCAAGCCAGTAAAACAGAAGTTGAAGAGAAATAAGCCAGAAATTTTATTGAAGATCAAAGAAGAAGTGAAGAAACAATTTGATGCTGGATTTCTTGAAGTGTCAAAGTATCCAAAATGGGTAGCAAATGTGGTTCCAGTACCAAAGAAGTATGGAAAGGTCAGAGTATGTATAGACTATAGAAATCTGAATAAAGCAAGCCCTAAAGATGATTTCCCTCTTCCACATATCGATGTATTGGTAGATAATGCTGCTGGGTTCTACATGTTTTCATTCATGGATTGTTTTCAGGGTACAATCAAATCATGATGGAATCATTTGACAAGGAAAAGACAATGTTCATAACTCATTGGGGGACATTTTGTTATAAAGTAATGCCTTTTGGGTTGAAAAATACGGGGGCAA
>CANYLF012305140.1:0-12643 GCA_948193215.1 Bocquillonia castaneifolia
AGTATCAGATTGTCTTTGATGACATATTTTATATATGGATACACGCACATAATGTATTATAACGTCAAATTTGTTAAGTAAAAAATAAAATTGTTCTTAACAATAATTGTTTGATATTTTATATTTAGCTATTAGAATTTCAATTTATAAAGTATTATGCATTTTATTTCTTAATTACATGTTGATATTTATAAATATCAATTTGTTAAATTATTTTATAAATTTTAGATTAATACTATTTTATTTAGGTTTTATTTAGATTTGTGTTTTAATAATTTATTTTTAAAATTTTTAACTTGGATAGAATATATTTTTAAAAATATCAAAATTAATTATCATAAATATCAAATAAATATTCATAAATTTTAATTTACTTAAAAAATATAGCTAATACTTTAGTTTTATCTTATGAATAAATTTCCATAGAGTATTTTAACATTTTATTATTATAGTTTATTAATTTACAAATGATATAATTTCAATAATTAATTAAAAATTTTATAATTTTTTTAAAATAAAAATTTTCTGCGCAACGCGTAGACTCCCAACTAGTAACTAGAGCTAGAGTCAATTTATATAAGAAATTGCAATTTATCTTCTAGAGTAATTGACCGCGATTATTATTATACGAGAAACTATTGTGTTGATTAAATTGACCATTCACTAATTTTTTAGATTAATTTTTGATAAATAACAAATTGCTTAATTAATTAGGATTATAAGATGTTTATTGATTGTAAAATTATAAACTCCAAGGGCCAACTGATTCATTTTAATTTTGTTCTTTTAAATTATCCATTTACAAAATCAATTAAATATTTTTTTTCTAAATCTACCTTTAGTACTTTACAATCTCCAAGATTTATTAAAATGAATTAACAATATAATTGCGATTTTTTTAAAAAGAATGAATTTATTAATACATTTTATTAAAACCGAGTATTATTTAATAATTTTTATGTGAAAACACAAAATTAGCAATTATTTTAGAACATATGTAGTTGTAAATTTGCAGTCCACCGTAGAATTTCTAAATGTCTAATGCAAAGACCCGGTCATATTTGCATGTATATTTATATATAGATATTATATGCAGGACATTACGCCAAATCACTATATGTTTGCTGCTTCATTTTGTTGTTATTGGAATGTAATGTTACTACAAAAGCTTAGTCAAATTGGAAGAGATTAGTAGTTCAGTTCAGTTCGGTTCAGGACAGGATGTTAGAATTTACCGATGCGAATTCGATGTCTTCTAGGCCAGCCAACCAACCCACATTAATTAATAGAGAAAGAAGAAAGAAACACTAACCACATATAGCTCCATTAAAGAAGTCCAAGAATTAAGACGTTTTTTACTATACACCAAGCAGAATCCAAATAAGCCTTTTTACTACATCGATCAATTGGCCGGCTTCTCTTGATATTTATTCTTTTTGGTAGCATTTTACCTGTCCTGCCGGCTTCATATATATTGTTACACTTGTTATAGAAGAAAGAAATTAAGGTTTCTTATTGCAAAGAAAAAACATCCAGCATATGACAACTTTAAGGTATTTAGTAGACTTAAAAAATGGGCTGTCCTTTTGTCATTTTTTATTTGACATTAAATAAACAATTTAAACGCATAGTTAATGTCTCCATTTTACCTTTACAAGTTTTGCTCAAGGCCATTAATTTCTTCTTAGCAAGAGATTGTTTGTATTGGGTTTAGGAAATTTCTTCTTCCATGCATGGCTGCTGGTTCAGGAGATAGATCACTTCAGGATACGCCTACATGGGCTTTAGCCGTAGTTTGTGCAGTTTTTGTGATTATTTCAATTCTAATTGAACATGGAATTCATTCGTTAGAGAAGGTAATTAATTAGTTATCTTTAGGAAATTAATTTTCTTAATTATAATTAATGACTTCATTCTTTGCACACTATCTTGCACAGTGGTTTAGAAAACGAAATAATAAGGCCATGAGTGAAGCTTTGGAGAAGATAAAAGCAGGCAAGTTTTTCTATTTTACTTACAATTAATTCTGACAATAGATAATTAATTACTTGGCAATTAAATCAACTGCTACTCTTTTCAGAGCTAATGCTATTAGGCTTCATATCTCTACTACTCACTGTGGGTACAAAGTATATTGCAAAAATATGTATATCCGCAGAGTATGGGGACAACATGCTCCCCTGCAAATCTAGCGATGAGAAGGACTCTGCCAACAAAGGTGGTGGTGGTGGCAGCAAACCCAGTGACGGTGTTCGACGGAGAAAGTTGCTTTCATTTGCTGGAGATGTAGTGTGGCACCGAGTTTTGGCGGCCGGTGGTGGAGGTGACGATTATTGCACCAAAAAGGTAATTAATTAAGCCGCCCGTTTTTTTAAAAAAAATATTCTATTAATTTAATACATGTTCATTAACTTACTTTTTTGTTTTTGACTTGTGCAATTTTAGGAAAAAATATCATTGATATCGCAAACAGGAGTTCACCAGTTGCATATATTCATATTTGTTCTAGCAGTTTTTCATATTCTTTACAGTGTCTTTACTATAGCACTCTCACAAGCAAAGGTACGTACGTTTCATTTCATAGGCTATTAATTAGTTTATGTTCAAAATCAATTAAATGCTGATGAATTGCCTAGTTAAATATTGTTGATCAGATGAAGAAATGGAAGACTTGGGAAATGGAAACCACATCCTTAGAGTACCAGTTTACTAATGGTACATAATTAATATGTCTAATAGTCATAACAATGACTGGAGCCCAAGTTTCTATTCATGTACTGTTTCCGTTACTATATGATTTTTTTTAAAAAAAAATCCAAGCAAGAGCTCATATATAGGCCTTTTCTTGTTAACCTTCCAGATCCTCAAAGATTCAGATTGGCCCATCAGACTTCTTTTGTCAAGCGTCACTCTGGCATCTCTACAGCACCTGGAATCAGATGGATTGTGAGTTGGTGATACTTTTTCTTTTTTTTTCCTGTTGTCTTGTTATTAGAGTCCCGTAATACATATGACTTGTTAAATTAATTAATACTCATATTAATTCTCCCACTAGACTTTGTTAAACTCTCAAATCGGGCAACAGGAATAAAAATGAAATTAAGAGATTTCAAAACTTAATCAACAAGGATAGTATTATATTTTTAATCTATGTATTAATTGCATAATTATGCAATTGAGATGAGACATGTAGATTTATCCTTTTCCACTAGTCTAGCAAGGATAATAGAGAAAAACTTCTATACCATATGAGATTTCTCAAATACTCCTCCGGTCATTTTTACTTGTCTTTTTTTGTGAAATACTAGATTCATTTTTACTTGTGATTTTGTGTTTCTAATGCAATAATAAATCAATTTTTTCACTTTCACACTTATAATAAATATGAAAGATAAAATCCCATAACTATAATTTATATAATTAATAAGGGTATAAAAGTTTTTTCATGATATATTAATGATTTTCTTAATTTATGTGTTTTGTGTAAAGGCAACGGTATTTTTAATATGTTGTAAGAAATTTTTTGCCCTCCTTAAGGGATTTTAGGTACTAAATAAACATATGGATCCCACTACAAGGAAGTGTGGTGGTCCAAAAACTACAAAAATAGTGATATTAATTGGAAATTCTTATCTAGGCCGGGTTCATATATTTTTTATAGACCCGGTCAATAAGAAACAATCAAAGTGCATTTTTATAATTTAAAAATAAAAAAGGAGGAAGTTATAAGTAAATGGTAGTTTCCTATTAACCGGATCCATAAAAAAATACATGGACCCAGTCTAGGTAAGAATTCTCCTCCCGTAGGAACAATCTAATAATGAACACGATGTTGGGAAAATTAATAGATTGACCCGGGTGTAAGCGATGCAGCGGAAGCGGGACAAATATTTTATTTGGGAATAATAAAATAAATGGAGGCGTCAAAATAGAGAAAAATAACAGAGACACAAAATTTAACGTGGTTCGGCGGAAGCCTACAATCATGGGTAAAGGAGAAAATAAAATCCACTAACAAATATGAGAAGTACAAAGATATTTGGAGAATAACCTCACAACCCGAAACCCAAAAATAATCAAATGGTGTTTATCCCTCATATTATAAAAAAATAACCCAATGGACTAATTCTAATTTTTGTACTTAATAGAGAGACTAGACACCCAAAAGTATTACACCCACAAACAAATTTCTTAATGGCTCTCACAAAACCAAAACAAAAATAAAGCACACACCTCTCACTTTTTTTTTTCTAAGGAATGCCCATATGTATGTATATATATATACACACACACTTTAAGTCTTTAAAAGTCAAAAAAATTGGCCAACTTCAAATTGCCTGTATTTCCAACATTGCTGCTGTCAATTTTCGGTGCACATGCCACCGAAGAAAAATTTTGACCTTTTTTTTTAAATTAAATTAATACAACAATTCTCCTCCTTAATATGAATTTGATAAATTCAAAAAACTCCTCCATAATGACAAATCCTTTTCTAAATCCAAGAGAGCTAACACAAAATTTCAAAAATGGTATAGACACAAAAATATCAAACAAACTATATGTAGTATTTACTATCAACAATACTACCTTAGCAGTTGATACCCTAAACATCATTAGCATGAAAATGCTTCTGAATTTACCAAAAGAATATGATATAGCGGTTGTACCTATAATAACAGAATTTCTGAAGCTCGTATAAACGGCCGACTTGACGAGCTGACATCACACATATGGCACCAAAAAAAATCCCGTCACCACTAATAAATTTAAATCCACTAATATCCAAAGTGGACAGAGAGATGAAATTCATAAACATAATTTATTTTCATTTATTTTCTTTTTTTTATTTTAATTGACTGAACCGATGTCAGTAATTTTTTTCTTTAGTCACAAAAATTCACCTCCAGACTCATCTTTGACAAAATTGGCTTCATCGGATTCCTCATTATGCTGTTGTTTATTTTTCAACTTAAAAACAATCAGCCTTAATGTGCCCTTTTTTTTTTTACAATAATTACAGGTCAAGTTTTTATGCCTGGAACTGCTACCAGAATCTCTTCCACTAGCACCTCTACATGCTAGTACACAAACTGCTGAGTTCTGGTAAATGCTATGAACAAACTCCTTATCCATAAGCTCCTTTGCAAAAAGAGCTTCTTTTACCTCATCCACAGAAAGAGTTTCTTTATTGAGAATTAAAGAATCTCTAAAATGATTATAAGAGGGAGGTAAAGAACGGAGCAATATGAGAGCCTAATCTTCTCTATCATACTTAACATCCATATTTTCCAAGTCCATCAAAATGGACGTAAACTGATCAATGTGTGATTTTAATGGTGTACCTTCTGCATATTGAGCATGTGAATCTGGTGCTTTACAACAAGCTTGCTGGTGAGACTTTTCTTCATAAAAAGCGATTCAAGCTTTTTCCACAAATATACGGCAGTCTTTTCATGAATGACTTCTCGCAGGACCTCATTTGGCAAGCATAACTTAATGGCAGAAAGGGCTTTTTCATCAATTTCTTCAATTTGGGCTTCCGTCAAAGTGGCTGGTTTTTTCTCCTTCTCTAGAAGTGCTTTCTATAACCCATTTTGTGTCAACAACGCACGCATCTTAGCTTACCATTAGGCAAAACTCATGCTACGGTTGAATTTCTCAATGTAAAATTTTGATGTCGCCATAACAAATCCAAAAAATATATATATAGAAAAGGCTCTAATACCACTTGTTGGAAATATTAACAAATTGACCTGGGCAAAAGCAGCGCAGCGGAAGTAGGACAAATATTTTATTTGGGAATAATAAAATAAATGGAGGCATCAAAATAGTGAAAAATAATAGAGACACAACATTTAACGTGGTTCGGCGGAAGCCTACATCCATGGGCAAAGGAGAAAATAAAATCCACTAACAAATATGAGGAGTACAAAGATATTTGGAGAATAACCTCACAACCCGAAACCCAAAAATAATCAAATGTTGTTTATCCGTCAAATTGTACAAAAATAACCAATAGACTAATTATAATTTTTGTATCTAATAGAGAGACTAGACACCCAAAAGCATTACACCCAGATGCAAATTTCTTAATTGCTCTCACAAAACCAAAACAAAAATAAAGCACACATCTCCCACTTCTTTTTTCTAAGGAATGCCCATATGTATATATATATATATACACACACACGTTAAGTCTTTAGAAGCCAAAAAATTGGCCAACTTCAAATTGCTTGTATTTCCAACATTGCTACTGTCAATTTTCGGTGCACATGCCACTGAAAATTATTTTTGACCCTTTTTTAAATTAAATTAATACAACAATTCACCTCCTTAATTTGAATTTTGATAAATTCACAAAACTCCTTAATGACAAATCCTTTTCCAAATCCAAGAGAGCTAACACAAAATTTTAAAAATGATATAGACACAAAATTATCAAACCAACTATATGTAGTGTTTACTGTCAAAAATACTACCTTAACAGTTGATACCCTTAACACCGTTAGCGTGAAAATGCTTTTGAATCTACCAAAAGAAGATGATATAGCGGTTGCACCTGTAATAACAGAATTTCTGAAGCTCGTATAAACGGCCGACTTGACAAACTGACATTACAAATATGGCACAAAAAAAATCCCGTCACTACTAATAAAATTAAATCCACTAATATCCAAAGTGGACAGAGAGATGAAATTCATAAACATAATTTATTTTCATTTATTTTCTTTTTTTTATTTTAATTGACTGAACCGATGCTAGTAATTTTTTTCTTCAGTCATAAAAATTCACCTCCAGACTCATCTCTAACAAAATTGGCTTCATCGGATTCCTCCTTATGATGTTGTTTATTTTTCAACTTAAAACAATCAGCCTTAGAGTACCCTTTCTTTTTACAATAATTACAGGTGAAGTTTTAATACCTGGAACTGCTACCAGAATATCTCCCACTAGCACCTCTACAAGCCAGTACATGATTTCCTGGGTTCTGGTAAGTGGTATGAACAAACTCCTTATCCATAAGCTCCTTTGCAAAAAAAGCTTCTTTTACCTCCTCCAAAGAAATATTTTCTTTATTAAGAATTAAAGAATCTCTAAAATGATTATAAGAGGGAGGTAAAGTGAAAGGAGATCGGATTGTATGGCGCAACTGAAGGTGGTTCTAATCTCATTAGAACCGAATGGTGTAAATTTCAAAAATTTTACCATGATACAACCCATGATCTTATCATGCTATTTCCTTTAGGTCACAAATTATATTCATATTACCATAAGCATGCATATATATATAGGTATATTATATATATTTAAGAAACTTACGGGTTTTTCCTTAGCTATTTTCAACACCTTAAAAGTAACCGGTGTAGATAATCTACTAGCCTTCCAAAATGTTAAACCTCTAGCTTGAAACACACAGACCGAATCCGTAGAGACCTTCTTGAACCTTTGAAGATGCTCACCAAGGATTATGTATCTCTTACTTTGACCCAAGTAAGAATTCAAAAGCAACAATGGTCCAAGAACTATTTAGAACTAATTTGTCCTAATAAGATGTGTAGAGATTTTAGTGATATTCAAAGCATGCAAGACTCTTCTACACATTCCACTAACTCATTTAGTGGATTCTCCATTAACTCTTTAGTGGATTCTCCATTAATTCCTTTAGTGGATTGTGAGGTGTCATCTTCTATCAATACAAGCCTACAAGTGTCCTCTCTACATATTCCACTAACTTCTTTAGTGGATTGTTCATTAACTTGTCTTCCACTTGATTACATATGTCACATTAATTAATAATAATCACATTAGTAATTATTTAATGTCAAGTAACAAAGTTAATTTCCATAACCTATCTCATGAGCTATAAATATTCTCTACATATTCCACTAACTTATTAACTTGTCTCCCAGTTGATTACACATGTCACATTAATTAATAATAATCACATTAGTAATTAATTAATGTCAAGTAACAAAGTTAATTTCCATAACCCATCTCACGAGCTATAAATATTCTCTACATCTTATTTGACAAATATAAATTAGGTCCTTACCAATTTGTATTTCATACAAATAAAACCAAATCAATTTATGTTCTAACTTTGAATTAGATATCGGAACATGCTAGAGTCCCCATTATGCATATCCAATTCAATTAATTTAATTATCCAATTAAATACTTTAATTTATAATCAAATTAATTTCCGTCTCATACAAATTCAATCCTATTGTGTGTGACTTACTAGGTTCATTTCTAATTGGCAATAAAGATATAATATTAACTCTTTAATATTATGAGAAACTCTTTTTCTCTACTAAAATGTGACTATCCCATAGATTCACAATTTAGTTCCTCATAAGTCATGATTGACACCTAGCATTGCATGTCATGACTACCCAATAAGATATGAATTTAGTTGCTTTTGAACCAACATTAATAATGAACCAACTATCATAATTCTTGTGCAATTCAATCCTTTTGTTACAAGATCCCGATCTTGGTTAGGGTCAGGGGATAGTCAAACCCCACATGCCTCAATCATATGTCCTAATCTCAAGTTCTAGGTTTTGATAAAACAATACTAAACTAGAAATTCTTTTCTAGCTCTAGAACACTTCTAGTTAAGTAATGTTTGTCCTGGCCAGGAACTCATTCATCAAAAAAAAACTTAGATAGCATAGGATCTTATCCCGGTTCACTCCAGGTAATAAGTTCTCTCTTGGTCGAACACCCATCCCTACATGCAACTAATCTAGGTCATCACATGCCATATACTTGTTTTATGGATAACATAAGCATGTAAGTAGTAATAAACCTAGAGCACCAACATGTGGACAGCGGTGTCACCTCAAGTCAAAGGACCACATGCACAATTATGATCTAGACTATGATTATTGACTAATAGTGAAATACCATGTAATCATAAGTCAAATGTCACAGTTTGATCCACCTCATCTCATGAGTATCCACATACTTGTTTTGATATATCTCATATTAAGTAGCAATAGACACATTACCTCCCACCATTAGTTTCACATACTAATTAGGGATAACAAGTAGAGGTGATAATCAAATTAACAATGCCCAATTTTTAATTTATTGATTATGAACATCTTTTAAATAAATAGACAAGAGATGTTTGTCTCCATATTATTAACACTTAATAATAAAACAACCCTACTATTTATTTATGAGCAATGGTTCTATAATTAAACACTTTAAAATAAAAGAACATTCTTTATTGCCAATGGGATTTATTTACAATGTCAAAATATATAAAATGATTCTAGGGCACATATATATCACTAAAATTACAACCATCAAGCACAACAACAGATGTTGAAAATCCTACATGCAGTAGTCAAAGGTCCGGCCGGACCTTTACCAAACATCCGGCCGAACCTTCATGCAGCGTTGAAGGTCCGGCCGAACCTTCATGTAGCATTGAACGTCAGGTCGAACGTCCAAGATCTGAGATAACTTATATTTTCTGTAATTCATGCATTTCACAAGCATTCATACATGCATACACGTGAACAGTAGACGTAATTGCATTTTCTAACCATACACTAACATATTGTCACAACACAAAGCATTCAAGTAACATCCAGAACATCCAAAACATCCAAACTTGTGCATATATACATTTACCCACAGGTTCAATAGAAGGTCATCTACAGAAACACGAACAACGTCAACAAATGTCCAAGGCAATGGGCCAAGCGAAGTGCCCAATAAACATTTGGGAATGTTTGTGACAAGTATGGAAGATCAACCTCGCTTGGGGCGAACATGTCTTGCAAGTTCCTGCTCTTGCTCCTCTTCCTCCTCAAACTCTGATTGAAGATGAAGACTCCTCCTCTGACGTAGACCTCACCGCAGTACACGCGTGTCTCACTTAGGTCTTTGAGAGGGCTATCCCTGCATCTTTCTTAACTACCAGTGTCTGCCAAGCTGTACATAGCTCCACAGTAAGGAACTTTCATGCTTGAAACATACCGGCCAACAGGTACGCATCATCAATAGAAACTTGCAACAAAAGGGGACCATGAGAATTCTAAGGGACTAAAACTCAGAAACAGCAAGCACAACAGTCGCAGCATACTTACGTGGCTAACACCTGGAGAGACTACCATCAAAAGATCTATAGATGGTTCAATGACCTGCTCCTTAATGCCCATTAAGAGTGCAACAAGTTAAGGTCGAAAGAGGAAAAGAAGTAACCTATCTAATACTGATCCTCCCCCTTCGGTCAGACGTGGCAGCACCTCTCTTAGCTGGGCACTGAGCACCAGTAGCCGCACCTGCACGAGTCCCAGCAGCTGAAGTCTTGACATGGCCAATAGGTTCACTTGCCATGAAACTCAAGCCCTGAATATTCCTGGGCAGCCAAGTCACAACTCTCTAGGCCTGAAAAGAGTAAAAAGCTTCAAAAGCAGCTCAAAAGCGAAAACCATACAGTTTAGAACTAGTAGATACTTACAACCATCGCCTTCATCAAAGTCATAGGAAGGGCCAACAACATGAGTCCTCTAGGAAGGCAAGATACCTCTGATCCTCAATCATGAAGTCTGAAGCATCCTCGCCAAGAATCCAGTGGCTAACTCGACTGTACGACATCCTATAAATCCAGAACATGTCCTAAGTAATCATCTCCCTAGTGGTCTCCCAAGTCTACTCATGGACTCTCTCTCCTAGGAACCACATCCTACAGCCAGAGCCCTCCAGTAGGAGCCTCCTATCATCCTTCTCCTAGGAAATGATCACATACTTAAGTAACCTCTCAGTACCACACATCCAGTCAAAGTTAATCCTCTAAACAAGGAGAATCTGGAGTCAGAACACATGAGAGAGAAAACAAGAAAATACAAAGCTTGCAAAGAAATACTTAAATCTTCCTTGGTGTGAGTAAGCTCATTCAGCACCTTCCTATGAGCAGCTAAGTCCATCTATGGGGTCATATTGCGAGAAGCGCCCCATCTCTGAAGGGCCGGAAATGTCTTGGGAACTCTAATAGGGCGGACGTTCTTCAACAAGCCCATCTTAATGGCCCAAATCTATAAAAACCATAAAGAATCTGCAACAGCTTTATGAATGATTGAAGAAAATAATAAAGCAAGAAATATTCACCTAAACGGCATGCCAAAAGTCGTTCAGCTTCTTGTACCCTATGGAGAACTTGTCCAAGTAGGAGTATAGGTGGGCTAGGGCAGTAAACCCCCAATTATAGTCCCTTATGGCAACAAAATCTCTTAGCAGAGGCACAAAATGGATCCACAAGCTGATGGCCTTGTTGCAGAACAAAGTGCTAGCCAATAGGTGAAATAGAAAGATCCTCGCCACCTGATCTCGGGCCACCTCAAGTAGTAGGCTTAGCATACATCTAGACACAATCTGGACCCTCATAGATGGACGATGCAGGCCACTCTAGCATACTAGAATAAACAATATGTGTGTCCTGGTCTCGGAAGACGGGCTGGTGGCCAAACATGCGAATGAAGTCCGCATTCCTCTCCTTCATAGAAGTAAGGTAAAGAGAATTATCAAAGGGAATCCTTTTGCTAGCACAACAAATGCCTGTCACATCTGCAAAGGCCCCAAGAGTAAGCGTACACTCTCCACAGGGAAGCTGGAAGGTATGAGTACTACACATCCACTACTCCATCAAAGCTTATGTAGAGACACGGTCGACATGACCCAACTGGTCCGGGAGAGCCATCACAAACGTATCAAGGCCGGTGTGACGAACTCGGGCCCTAACAGACTCAGGAAGCATATTCCAGGCCTTCTTAAAATCATAAAGATTCCTAGACTGGGAGAAGTTTGTAGTCGACTCCCACTGTAAAAAGGAAAACCATTGTAAGACAAACATGCATTCACAGACACAGCGACAAGCCAAAAATACACTAAAAAGCACAAACAAGTTGCTAAATCCATAAACTATTCACACATTGAGGTTTCAGGCATCCAAACACTTGCATGAGTACAATAGAGTCACAACAGCACAATCACAGTTTGAAATAAATGAGTTTTGAGCAAAAATGGACTTTCAGGTTTTGGGTCATAATGCAAAATCTTACGACAAACGGACCGAAGATTAGCACGAACTTGTGCAAAACACAGGGATTACAGGGCCTAACACACTTACAGGCATGTATTATAGGTATACATATTCCACAACACAGTCATAGTCCAATAATGAAATAGTTAAGAGCTTAAAACATTTCCTGCAAACAAATAGTCCACAGATTCGGCTGCATCATTGAACATCCGGCTGGATGATCATAATGATTCGACCAAACCTTTATGTGCCAGATGAACATCCGGCCAAAACTTTGCTTACAGACCCACAGTTCACAAATTAGGCAAGGCACTACAACACACAAGCGTCACTTTCTAGGGCCCCAGAACATTGGGTCAAGTCCAACACATCACATATAGGTACAGAGACACCAATGCATGCATAACAGGGACTCTTAAAATCAACAAGAAGGTTCGACCGAACATTCAAACATCCGGCCAGATGATCATGAAGGTTTAGCCTAATCTGTAAATCCATGCAATAGACCCAGGAAGCACAAAAGACATACCAACAGTGACCAAAACATCAACAAACTACTAGGCAATGAAGACCTACTTGTAT
>CANYLF012305598.1:0-11375 GCA_948193215.1 Bocquillonia castaneifolia
GACCTATTCTCAATCCAACAGAGGGAAGGCGAGCCCTTAAGGAAATATATAGAGCGGTTCAATGATGAGATTGCTAAGATTGAAGATCTGAATCAAGGAGTGGCTTGCTCTACTATACTCCATGGTATAACAAACGAAGAAATCGGGAGGGACCTGTTAGCCAAGGCACCTAATAATGTCGAAGCCCTAATGGCACTCACCAACACAGCCATAAAAGTGGATGAAGGCCAATACTATCTGACAAGAATGTAGGAGTACAAGAGGGAGCTCTCCTTAACGGGAGATAGACAATCCTTAAAAAGGAGCAAAAGCTCAGGAGGTAATAATAGGATGGTGAGTTCCAATCTCTCCAAATACACAACCTTTAATACATCTAGGGAATGAATCCTCATGCACATCAAAGATAAATGAGAAAGGATAGAATGGCCAAGGAGGATGAGCTCATATGCTGTCGAGAGAAGAGATAGTCCCAAGTACTACAAGTTCCATAAAGATGTAGGCTATGATATAGAAAATTGCAATCATTTGAAGAAATAGATTAAAAAGCTCATTCAATCTGGGTCCCTTAGGCGATTAGTCAAAAGGGACGAACATGATAGACCCGCCTATTATAGAGATCATTGAAGAAACAACAGAGAGATAGGGAGGCATGATAACAAGGGAAAAGAAAGGCCTAGAGAACAAAGAGGTGATAAAAAGAATATAGAAGGAATGACAGAAGACAAGAAAGGAGCCGAGACCATAGCGATGATGAAAATCGTGATGAAGCTAAAGGCGATCGAAAAATTAGAGGGGAACCTGTCAAACGCATATATGTGATTACAGGATGAATCACAGGAGGTGATAGTTCTAACAAGAGAAAATGGTCAGCTAGGTCCATCTATTCTATCAATTCAAAGGCGGTTCCAGCAGAACATATTGGAACGGTTCAAATTTCAGCAGCAGATAAAGGGGCAACTATAAACCCCCATGAAGATGCTCAAGTAGTCAAAGCTCTAATTCATAATTGCATGGTCCATAATATACTAGTGGACAAGGGGAGTTCAGTGAATCTCCTCACTCTTAAAGTATTTGACAAAACGGGGTTAGACCAAGCAAAGCTGTCTCCCATTAACACTCCTTTGGTGGGCCTAGGAGGCAAATCAATAACCATAATTGGTTCGATTAAGCTCGAAGTAGAATTAGGTGAAGGAAACGTAACCAAGGCATTACAGGTAGATTTTATGGTGGTTGATATCCCATTCGCATATAATGCTATCATAGGGTGACCTATTCATAATGAAACATGTGCTAGCAATTGCATATGATACTTGCTCCTAAAGATTCCTACCTCAAAGGGAGAGGCGATAATCAAAGGCAACCAAAGACAAGCAAGGATCGCCTATTGTCAGGCTCTAAAAGGGGTATTCTCAACCATTGTCATAAAGAGAGTGAAGTATCCACACAAGAAACTGGGAAGAAATCCCCAGAACATGGAACGTGGAACACATAAGAAAATTCCACCTAAAAAAAAAGGCCTTGCAATAGCTAAGGCGAGTCAATATCCCTCATAAGGGCCGGGCGTGGAACGCATCAGAAAATTCTGCCTCAAAAAAAACCTTACAACGACTAAGGCGAGTCAATATCCCTCATAGAAGCCGGGACAACAAAGCCTCTGATTGCAACTGAGGTACTTATCAATTTTCATTTAAGTTTTTTCTTTCCTTACATTTACATAAACAAGCAAGCGTAAGGCGAAAGGGAGCCTAACTCAAATCCCCTAGAAGTGCAATAAAGTTATCATTTGCTAAATCTAGCTTGATACGGCTTAAAAAGACCTTTCATAAGGCAAAATATGGTGAGCTCCTACACATTGGTGACTTATAGCCAAAACATCACATTAAGACCTCTAACAAGGAGGTAGAATAAATCCCATTAGGAAAAGAAAACGACCTTAAACACTAAGGCAAATATATTACAAAGACCTTTCACGGCAAAGGCAGTTATCAACTTCAGGCGATCCCTTATTAAGGGGCGATCCAATAAGCAAGTATCTTATTAAGACCTCCAAGGGTTGGGGCACAATCAATCATTGAAGAAGAAAAAGACCTTAAACACTAAGGCAAATATATTACAAAGACCTTTCACGGTAAAGGCAGTTATCAGCTTCAGGCGATCCCTTATTAAGGGGTGACCTAATAAGTAAGTATCTTATTAAGACCTCTAAGATTAAGGCACAATCAATCTTATAAGAAATAAAAGACCTTATACGCTAAGGCAAACACACAAGAAGCTATATTCAAGACCTTTTTACGATAAAGGAAGTTATTAAATTAAGGCGACCTCTTAACAACAAATGCTGCTAAGACCCCTAATGTAGGGGCATAATCAATGAAGAAGAAAAAGACCTTAAAAAGCTAAGGCAAACAAAGATCATGGATTATCTAAAGGCAATAAATTTGTCAACTATGGCGATCTTTAATACATAATAAAAGCATTAGAAAAGTTCGGCAAAAATAAAGGCGAGTGGACAACAGCCATTATATAAAAAGACTACAGAAAAAGACAAGGCGAATGAAGAAAGATATAATTAAACAGAAAATCTATTTTAATATTTCACAAGGACAAATACGTAAAACTATTCAAAATGATAAAGGAATTAAATAGAAGGATGGTCACTCATCCACCTCATCTTCATCAGGAAAGATGGTATTCATAAAGTTGAAGTCAAAGTCAGGAAGTTGACGTTGTGCAGCCTCACAAAGCTTCGCCCGGTATTTGATAAGGGTTCCGCCAATGGAGCACCTTAAAAGGACGCTTTCATCTTCATGTTGAGTAACCTTAGCTTGAAGAGGTTCAGCATTCACCTTTAAGTCCGCATTCTCTTTCTCCAATTGGTTCACCCTCTCAGTTAGAGTTTGAAGTTGGGCTTCGAGAGCAGCTTTTTCTTGGTTGCACTTCTCTTTAATATGCTTGGTTTTTTCCTGCTCCTTCTTTAGCTCAGCATCTGCCCCAGCAGTCGGCTTATCTACTGCGGCCTGCACTTGAGCTTGCACATCTTTCACTGCTCTTTTATGAGCTGAACACTTTGCCTGATACTTATACTTCATCGTTCGAACAAGGTTCAGCATCTGAAAAAAATACATAGGAAAAAGTCAACAATCTAGAATATAACAAAGAAAAGATGAAGATATCACATATGAAACAGATATTTACTGAAAGCATGTGCTCCTAAACTTGTAAGGCGAGCGAGTTTTGAGTCCGCCCTGAAAGACCTTCCACGTCAGATGGAAGGCTTATCTCCCTGGTAATCAGGGCGGCAACTCAATTATCTTTGACGGTGGGATTCCCCAGCTCGTCCACCCATTCTTGAGCATAACTGCTCACATCAGCAAGATCACCCTCAGAGCCAGAGGACCCATCATTAATGGTCTCCAACAACTGAGAGCGAGTCTTCTTTTCTGTAGCCGTCGCCTTCATGCCCACCTTCATCAATCTTTTTCTTTTTTGGGTCACGTCAGAAAGTTATTTTTGAGCTACTTCAGGCACTGTTCCCTCCGTAGGTGGGATGGACTGAGCAGCAGTAGTATCCGCTCCGGGCGGAGGAGCAGTAGATGGGTTCGGCGTGGCAGCTCCAGCTCCTGCTTCGGCCATCATAGCAGCAAAATTGAATCTTGGCATCTATACGGAAATAAATAAAATAAATGTAAGCGAAAGGAAGAAGTATAAATACCATTAAATGGTGAATGGCTAGGTTTACCATCTTCAGCTCCAAGGCTGGTTTCTTCCCCTTCAGAATCCTCCTCAGATTCATCCGCTAGGTGAGGGCCAGAGAGTTTGGTCTTTAGGGTAAAGTCCTCTCCATAAAGGTGTTTTTTCAGAAGGGTTTTGAGATGGACTATGGGGAGTTCAAACAAAAATTGGGAGACCTCCACAGAGCTGCTCGATAACGTCCTCACCCGTTTGGGTTTTTTAAGAGGAGTAGACCAGCTATTGGGGATTTCTCCCCACTCTGCTTCATAGGTCACGATATAAAAAGTGTCTCACTACCCTTTTAAATGGTTCTTCAGACCCTCAAACCTCTTCCTAATTGCTTGAAAGGCAATATACTCAGAAGTGCCTACTCTCTCCACCACCCTATATGCGTTTGGGAAGATTTTAGGGGTCAAGGCATAGCCTTTTGGCTGACACATGATGGAGGTAGTAGTAAAAATTTTGTAGGCATTGGGATGGAGGTGAGACAGCGGACATTTTATGGTCTCTAAGACTTTTTGAAGTGTCGGGTCTAGGGGGAACCTACCACTCTCCATAGACCCCTTATAAATTATTTGTTCATAAGCGCCTAGGGGTTGGTTAGCAAAGCTACCCTCTGTGGGTAACCTCACTGAGTATCCTTCTGGCAGACCGCCATACCTGGTGATAAACAGATCTAGGTCATTCTCATATTGTTTGGCAGGGTGAAGGTCTACTGTATCCTTAGGTTCTTTTCAGGCCATGTGTTTAATTTTAAGTCCTGAAGGAGGAAAAGGTTTAGGGGCAACTTCTGTGGTGTTATTGCTAGCACTAGAGGACTCGGTATCACTACCTGAAAAGTTAAAGGGCTTATCGTCTAGTGGAAGAAAGGGGCAAACTTCCTTTAAAGGCTTGGGGATTACCGTGTTGGAAGTGTTTTGAGAAGGGGAAGTGTTAGCCTGAGGGTTTTATCTTGGGCAACTGTTTTGGTTGACACTGTTGGATGAATCAGAGGAAATTGCAATAACAGACGATCTGCCCAGGGGGTTGATGTGGAAGATGAAGAGGTTGATATGTAAAAAGGGGGGGATCACCATGAACACCCTAAATCCTACTCAAAACAATCCCACAAGCAATTATCAGAAATAAGAAGTTTAACAGTTAATGAAATCAACACAGTATAAAATCAACACAGTACGACCACATATGCATCTTCAAGCAAGCATTTTGTCAGATTTCGGAAAAAATAGATAAACAACTTAAAGTTAAGGGTACCAATCATATAGATAAGAGCAAACACAAATAAGTCCCAAAATATGTTAAGTGCACAGCTGATCTCATTGATTGAAAACTGCAAATGGAACAATGGAGAAGAAGGGAAAAACTTACTGTGATTGATGAGGCATTTTGACTGTCTCTGCAAATGGCTTGGCGGTACGAGTAGAAGCATCGTTGGTAAGAGGAGGTAATGATGGCCGGAACAATGGTTGATTCCTGAAAATTGTCTGCGCAATTAAAGAAAAAACTGAGAGGAAGCAAGAGGGAGATTTCGTCTGTAAGAGAAAATAAGGGGCTTTTTAAAAATAAGGGGCTTTTTAAATGCTTAGGGTTTAAATGAAGAAAGTGAATGGTTTCATCTAGGAAACTGCACAGACGTGACTATTTAGTGGGACACGTGTCGCTTACAGCCATTCCGCATTTATTGCAATATCCAATAGATTCTGACATTCGCCCATATAACAGTGATCTTTCAAAAAAGACATGTTTAGCGGAGGTGATTCTCAGTAAAATGATGATCTCTATGGGTTCACCGTTGCTTAAAAGAAGCATTACTGCATGACTGTTCGCCAACAATTGAAATTAGCCTCAAGATAAGTCTTTGACATTAGCACTGCTAGGGGGGACTTGTGATACGAATCAATCCTTTAAGCTTAAAAGGCCCAAGAGGCCCATTTCATCTTAGGCTCATGTTAGCCCATCATGTGTCTTGACACCTTGAATCCTAAGTCAAGGGGGACTCTCTCATCACAAGGGGGTTCCTAATTCTAGAGGGACTCTGACTCACTGCAGCAAACGAGGACTCCTAAGCCTGCTAGGACAAGGATTCCTAGGCTTAAGGGGATTCTTCCTACCTATATATAAACCCCTGCCATCTAGGGTATCAGGTATCGTACTCTCATTCTAGTACATTCATAACTCTCAAGAGAATATCTCTAACATAAGCATTGGAGTCAGACCCCAGGGATCACCCCAAGTCTCTTTCTTTTCTGTGTAGGCTATCTTAGGAGACTCCCAGAGGCTAACTCTGGTGACCAGACAATCTCAGGGGAACCTCAGGCTAGGCTTCATTCTTGGAGAAGCGTCCTAAACGTTTCACCCATGTAATTAAAATTGGAAGAGAGTATTAGTTGGCTCTCTCCCTTTAGTATATTATTATAAGGTTTTTTTTTTACAATAGTCATTTACAATTTGAAAATAACACTTAAAAGTACTGAAAATAACTATACAAGAAATATTAACCAAATAATATTAAGGCAAATGACCAAAATAAATTCAAATTTGCCACCAGTATCTTGATAACCAAAGAGATATAGCTGAAACAATTCTTAATTCTGTAGAAATGTAATAGCTCCAAACCGATGTCCGTGATGAATCTCAAGCTCTAATTTTTTTTTCTTTGAGATTAATCTTGAAAATTCCAGGTATGGCTTTAGTTAGGATGTCATCCAATTTAATCTGCAAATGTTTTCTTACTTTTCTAGTGAAGTGATATTTAAAACTGATATAGTTCTTCCATATTGTTGACTCCAAGGACCTCAAGGTTCTAATAGTGATTTTAATTATACAAAACATTATGTTGTCACTAATATGTTTGCTAAGTTCTTTCTTAGTTGATGGATGCAATGCAAGCATATAAGAGTTAAAAAAAGAAGATGATGAGGAATTAAATTATATTGTATGAAGAATGGTAGTGGACTTTGATGAGTGTTGGTGTAAGATTTGTATTGGATAGTTTGAAGTGTAATCCCAAGTTTACTTTGGTAAATGGTTAGACTTAGCTTAGGAAATGACACTAGCTTAGGTGGATAGGCTTAAGTGTGGACTCAATTATAACAATGAGAAATTCGTGAGAGTTTGGAGATAATGAGCTAAGGATGTGATTTGGAGAGTTTGAAAATAGTTAAGAAAGAATGGAGAGGATTTATGTCTATGTCTCATGATCACACTGAGCAAGACTCAATTTCCTAACACAAACACTAAAACTAAAGATGAGCAAGACTGCATGAGTAAGATTCCTACTTCAACAATAAGATTTATATAAGATTCCTCCTTCAACAGTAGGATTTATCATGTATGTCATGATGTGTACTTCATATGCTTTAATCATAACGAGTAGATACCGATTGATACGAATCACTCCTTTAAGCTCAAAAGGCCCAAGAGGCCCATTGCATGATAGGCTCACGTTAGCCCTTTTACATGTCCAGACACCTTGAATCCTAAGTCAAGGGGGACTCTTACATTACACAGGGGGCTCCTACTCTTAAGGGGATTCTGACTCACTATAGCAAAGGAGGACTCCTAAGCTTATTAGGATAAGGATTCCTAGGCTTAAGGGAATTGTTCCTACTACTATATAAACCCCTGCCATCTAAGGGATCAGGTATCATCGTTCTCTCATTCACATACATTCATAACTCTCAAGAGAATATCTCTAACTTAAGCATCGGAGTCAGACGCTAGGGACCACCCCAAGTCTACCCTTATTTTACTGGTTCCGACGACTTAGTGCAGCTCAGGCGACACTCAGGCAAGGGAAATCTCCTGAAAGTTTCATTGGTGCGGTGAGCGTGGACTATTTTTACTCTGAAAATAGTTCATCATGATGAATATCGACCCTCCCTATGGTTTACCTCCTAGTTTCTTTGGCTCAGGAGGACTTCCGGCGTGGATGCCACAACCGCCCAGAACTACCCAGGGGACTCCTCCCACTCAACAACCACCTAGATTTCTAGTTCCCATTGCTATTCAAACTCCTCAGCGTACTTTAACTCTTGGAACTCAATATCCTCAAACTTGAGGATATCCACCAACAGCATCGGGAACTTCCCCAATCACACCAGATCCATCGGCAACTTCCATGCCGCTACTAGTTCCCCCAGTTTTCCAGCCAGACCTCCGGAAATAGATTTTAATGTCCCTTATTTACCTCCGCCACCAGTTTTCTAACCATGCCCTACGTTTGTTCCAAATCAAGGAATTCTTGTTCCCCATCCTAATAATGATATTCCCCCTCCTCCAGGAGTACAAGATCAAACTATTTTGGCCATACTTTAAGGACACCATAAGTATGTTCCCCAATATGTCCCACCTGCTGCACCTCAGGGGGACAATTTTGATGGTGGAAGGAAAGGAGTAGAGAATAACCTAGATGATGCATCTTCTCATCCTACTAACACAAGAGGAAAGGAGGGGAGTAGCATGATTAGCGGAACTGATGTAGCCAGAATTTTGGGTGAAGCATGTCAAAAATTTGATGAAAAAATCCAGGACATTAAAGGCTGGATAGAAACAAGGGACAAAAAACCTAAAAAGCAAGCCAATAAGAAAACGCAGAAAGTCACCCCCTCTTCCTTGGAGATCAAGGAGAAATCGCCTAAAAGGGGAGACGAGCAATTAGAAAGAGCAATAGCCCAAAGGGTGGAATAGGAGGAAGACAAAAAAAAAGTAGAAAGATAAGTCAGGGAAGTCATTAGCAAGATGGGCATGCAAGACTTCAACCCTAGGTTTAATTTAAAAGAACGAGTCGCCCTTGGCTCAGCACATTCTGGATAAACCTCCACCTAAAGGGTTTAAATTCCCCACATTAGATATTTACTCTGGAAAGTCTGACCTAGAAAGTTACGTCTACAAATTCCAGACATCTATGAGTGTCCAAACTAATGAAGACTACATTTGGTGCAAATTCTTCCCTATCACTTTACAGGGGAATGAACTGATTGGTACAAAACACTACCCTCTCACTCAACACACTCCTTTAGACAACTCGCCACTGCTTTTAGGCAGAGATTTGCAGCTTCCATCGAACAGAAAAAGGTGTCAGCAGACCTATTCTCAATCCAGCAAAGGGAAGGTGAACCCTTGAGAAAATATGTAGAGCGATTCACTGATGAGATCGCCAGGATTGAAGATTTGAATCAAGGTGTAGCTTGCTCTACTATGTTCCATGGTACAATAAACGAGGAATTTAGGAAGGAGTTATTAGCCAAGGCTCCTAACAATGTAAAAGCTCTAATGGCACTTGCCAACACAGCCATAAGAGTGGATGATGGTCAATATTATTTGAAGAGAATGAAGGAATATAAAAGAGAGCTTTCCCGAAGGGGAGATAGGCGATCTCCCAAAAGAAGCAGAAATTCAGGAGGTAATAATGGGTCTAAGAGTTCCAATCTCCCCAAATACACACCCTGTCAATACATCTAGAGAACGAATCCTCACGCACATCAAAGACAACAGAGAGAGGATAGAATGGCCAAGGAGGATGAGCGCATACACAGCTGAGAGAAGGGACAATGGCAAGTACTGCCAATTTCACAAAGATGTAGGCCACAATACAGAGCAATACAATCACTTGAAAAAGGAGATAGAAAAGCTCATTCAAGCTAGGTCCCTTAGGCGATTTGTCAAAAGGGACGATCATGATAGACTCGCCTATGATAGGGATGATCAAAGAAATGACAGAGAAATAGAAAGGTGAGATAACAAGCAAGAAGAAAGGCCTAGAGATCAAAGAGGTGGCAGAGGAGAATACAGAAGGAATGAAAGAACACAAGAAAGGAGTCGAGACCACAGAGATGATGTAAATGGTGATGAAGTCAAAGGTGATAGAAAGGCTAGAGGGGGGCCTATTAAACACATGTACGTGATTGCAAGAGGAATCGCAGGAGGCAATAGTTCTACCAAAAGAAAAACGTCAGCTAGGTCCATCTACTCTGTTAATTCAAAAGCAGTTCCAAAAGAACAGATTGGAATAGTGCAAATTTCAGCAGCAGATAAAGGGACAACCATAACCCCCCATGTAGATGTTTTAGTAGTCAAAGTGCTAATTCATAATTGCATTGTCCATAATATACCAGTGGACACGGGGAGTTCAGTGAATCTCCGCACCCTGAAAGTAATTGACAAAATGGGGTTAGACCAATCCATGCTGTCCCCCGTCAACACTCCCCTAGTAGGCCTAGGAGGCAAATTAACCACAATAGTAGGCTCGATCAAGCTCAAAGTAGAATTGGGCGAAGGAGACATAACCAAGGCATTGCAAGTAGAATTTATGGTGATTGATATCCCATTCGCATATAATACTATCATTGGGCAACTAATTCTCAATGAAACGTGTGCTAGCATTTGCATACAATACTTGCTCTCAAAGATTCCTACCTCGAAAGGAGAGACGATAATCAAAGGCGACCAAAGATAGGCCAGGTCACCTACTGTCAGGCACTAAAAGGGGTGTTCTCAACCATTGTCATAGAAGAGAATATCCTACCAAAGGAGAATAAAGCTGAACCTGTTGGAATCATTCAAAGTAAAGCCCTAGGGTTGGGCAAGGAAATAACAGTGGGAGAGATGGACCCAGGGATCCTGCAAGGAACCTTGCAAGTATTATAAAAATTCTAGGACACTTTCACCTGGACCAAGGATGAGCTAATAGGAGTTAGCAGAGGAGTGATGATACATAAACAAGATATTGATCCAGCAATCGTCCCCATAGTACAAAAGAAAAGGAAGCACAATTGGCCCAAGAAGATCACCATCAGCGAAGAGATCAATAAGCTAATGAAGATGGGAGTAATCAGGGAAGTCCAATACCCTAAATGGTTGGCAAACATGGTAATGGTAAAGAAACCCAATGGCTCATACAGAATGTGTGTGGACTTTACTGATTTGAACAAGGCGTACCCAAAAGACAGCTATCCATTACCACAAATTGATTAGCTGGTAGATTCCACTGTAGGCCACCAACTATACTCATTGGTGGACACCAAGTCTGGATATCACCAGATACCAATGCATAAACCAGATGAGGCCAAAACTGCCTTCACAACTCATGAAGGCACCTATTGTTACGCCAAGATGCCTTTTATCTTAAAGAAAGCAGGAGCCACCTTCTAAAGGATGGTCAACAAGATGTTTAAACACAATATAGGTAGAAACATAGTGATCTACATGGATGACATGATAGCCAAATCAAGGTGAGCGGAGGAGCATCCTAAAGACTTGAGAGAAGTCCTTGAGATTTTTAGAAGATTCAACTTAAAATTAAACCTAGAGAAGTGTGTCTTTGGTGTCAAATCAGGCAAGTTCCTGGGACTTATTGTATCCCAAAGGGGAAGTGAAGCCAACCCTGGCAAAATCCAGGTGATCATTAACATGGAACCACCTAAAACACTTAACGAGGTTCAAAAACTCAATGGGCGAATCACCACCCTAGGACGGTTCATTTTAAGCTCGGCCAAGCGATGCCTACCATTCTTTAAGACTTTGAAAGATCCCAAAAACCTTCAGTGGTTAGAGGATTGCTCAAAGGCCCTCTAAGAAATCAAGATATTTCTATCGTCTCCCCCGTTGCTAAATAGGCCAATAGAGGGGGAAACCCTATACCT
>CANYLF012305744.1:0-15307 GCA_948193215.1 Bocquillonia castaneifolia
AACGATCACTGTTCATTTCACAACGATCGTTGTAAAATTCACAACGATCGTTGCACTATTCACAACGATCGTTGCAACCCTATTTTCAGAGAAAAATTTATTTTCGAAGGAAATTTTCAATTGGATTTTAATTTATGATTAATTATTATGATCATTATATATATTAATATGCATTAAATGGTGTTGGATTTGGGTTGTGACATTGGGCCCAAATCCACTCTAAAGAGTGGTGTTGGGCCCTTTTGGGCCTCCAAACGTCGAATTTTGCAAAAATGTATAAAAGAGAAAATGTGTAGAATGGCCTCAAATATCAACCACCAAACTTTCAAGTCATTCCGATGCTTATAGAGAAAGTTATGATGAAAACCATTTGAAAAATGCACTATTTATGCTTAAAATAGATTTTTTGGGTAAAAACATACTTTGTAAGCTTAGAAAATGATTTAATTGTGGCTATGAAATCTCTAAAAAGCAATTGTCAACTTAATTCATGCTATTTAAAACATGAATGATCATTAGGCCTCGAGCCGCTTCCTCATTCCTGCATCCAAAAATTAGGTGTTAACAGGTGATTTATCGCTTTATGCTGTTTGTCTTTTGTAGGAAATAATAACCACCTTAATTAATTAAATGGGAAATTACCTTATTATGGAATGCTTATTCAGAACCCAAAATCATCTTGACTGATGACAGATAGGCATTCTGAAGGAATCAACTTGTTTTGTTATCACTAGGTGATCCCGATGCTTTTCTGGTGGTGACTCCACATCTTTTGAACTAAAAGAGGAACCCCACAATGAGTCAGCTCGCTATTGCCATTGGATGCCTCCGCGGGCACACCCTGTTGTCCACACCAACCCAAGTGTTTCTCAATCTCACAAGATTGACACTTGTATAAGGTAATTAATTAATCACTAAAGCCCACAGCATTCAATCCCAATTGAAGCTTCCATGAGATCCTAACTAGCCATACACAATAATTAATTCACCAAAAATTAATTACAAAGAGCTTTGAGAATTGTATAAAAGATTTTGGCTATATAAAGAATGTGCGTCTTTCCATCAAGTGTTGGAAGACATTTATGATGGGTATTTATTGTCAAAATAACCAAAATTAGCTCTTACAATCAAATGGATTTATGTCTCTAACAGCCATAAACATCTGCATTTAATGCTTTGCAGAGTGTCAAGTCACAGGAGCGGATTTGCTTGTCGCAAACATGCTTTTCATAAAGCAGTCTAACAGCTAGATTTTCTAAAAGTATTATCCTCAAACTACTGGGGTGGTTCGCTGAATCGCGGGCGCGCTTGCACTAGCTTGGGAAGCTTCGAAATTGAGCATTCTGTTTCTATTTGCACCTCAAATCACGGGGGTGATTTGTTCAATTGTAGGCGCGGTTTCCCCTACCTAAGAACCCATAGAAATGAGCATTCTGTTTCTACTTTCACCTCAAATCGCGAGGATGAGTTGCTTGATCATGGTCGCGATCCAAGGCATTTCCAATTTCTGTTAGTTGTAGTCGCAGGGGCGATGCCAATGTAGCGGGCAAGGAATCAGTTATTGAAGCTTGGTTTTGGAGCTCGATTTCTATCTTCAGATCATGGGCGCGATTTCAAAATCGTGGGCACAATTTGGGTTCAACCGTGAGGGCAATTTCCAAATCGCAGGTGCGAAATAATGCCACATGGCCGATCTTCACTTCGTGAGCATGGATTACAGGTTATTTTCCAAGCTTACTATTTTGTTTTATGAACTTCGACCTACACACTTGGAAATGTATTTAGATACCAAGTAGAGGTTGTTAAACTCAAAATAAAATTGATTGAAGCCACTAAGGCTAACAGAATGAAATAAAATAATAACCACTTAAATATAAGGATAATAAAATAATTTAAAATGGAAAAAATTATAAAAAAATGCATTTATCAATTAGGGGGGATTGTAAAAATTGATACCTAGTTTTTTACGATCCACTCATAACTTTATCCATGTAATGTTCTCAAAGTAATTCGGTCATCTATTTATTTTTCTCTAATAAATATTTATAAATTTGATTTGTATCACAATGCACATATTCATGTCATGGACATTAATAAAATTTTAAATTAATATTCATTAATTATTATTCTCATAATGATGGTGAATTATGGACATTTAAAATAATTCTTAAAAGTTTTCAACCACGTTATTACATATCAAACAAGCAGGATGATATAATATAAAGTTAATTGTCTGTTGCACTAAACACTCCTTGGTCCAACCACATTATTATAAATTTATTCATAATTAAAATACTATATCCATGCAATATAGTTGGGGCACTGTCAATATTAGGGCAAATTATTAGCGAGCCGGAGCGCTGAACACTCTGTTGATTTGCCAAATTCAATTACTAGCGAGACGGAGCGTTGAACACTCGTTTGATTTGCCAAATTCAAGTAACTCCACATCATAAATATTTGGATCGCCATCCTAAACATAAGAAAAGTACAAAAATCAATGAGTTCAAAAGAAAACGAAGAAATACTTGAACATGTATCATTTCCTATTTATAAACTAAATGTATTGTATATGCGTGACATAAGAATGGCAACGGATGCGAATTCCTTGAACCACATTTAAAAATATATATGGCCAAAACCACCAATAATAATAAAATGGAAGGAAATAAAAATAATTCCGAGTTACCGACATCTTTAAAAACAATAATCCTTCGTACTCCTCCCACTCGCATGCCTACAAATCCTTTCTCAAATCCTACGATGTAATTGTCAATCATTAGCCAATAAATAAATGAATGCTTACATTAAAAAGATTAAATACATAAAAAGATTAAAAACATTTCCTTATTTTATATTGTTACGGAGTCGTGCGTTGGCTTAAGTGGCGAAAACTCATTGAGTGTTTATCTGGCCTAATAAAATAATTACTTATCAAAAAAATTTTATCTCATTTTATGTTTCTTTCATTCCCATATTATCATTATGAAAAGTAAAAGAATTTCAAAAACCCTAACAAAGGATAATACATTTGAAAACAATATGTTTACCACTATTCAATTAAATAAATGAAAGTTAAAATCATAATTAAAATATTGTAATTGAACAATGTTTTTTTTTTTTTTTTAAGTTAGGGTTCAACATCCTAACTTTCATGCTATAGTTGAGGAAGAATAGTCCAAGGAGGATGAAGATCATGCGAATGCAGAATTATCATGAAATTGATAGCAATCAAATTTAGATTAATTGATTTGAATAAGAAAGAATTTTTTATGTCGAAGTATACTTTTTTTTGAAATTATTTGTCATGTTTTTGTTTTCTTTTTTGTGTGTTTTATGGTTACATACTTCTATTTTTTATGGTTAAAAACTAAAAAAATAGTTTAAAAAACTAAAAAAAATAGATGTAACCATAAAACACACAAAAAATAAAGCAAAAACATCACAAACAATTTCAATATTATATATATAAAGTATACTTAAACATAAAAACTACAAATTTAAATGTATGAATTTGAATTTTTATTTTCAAAAAATTAATAATATTATATATATATATAATTTATAAAATATATATTATATATGAACCGGTTAATCATTAGCCACCGTTTTTTTTTTTAATCTATCAACCATAAACTTAAATCATTAACCAAAAAATAACAATATATTGAACCTAAATTTAAACCGGTGAATCGATTAATCATAAAATATGATTCAGTTTGTTCAACTTGCATGTGTTAAGCATATATAGTGGAAGTAGCATAATTTGAGCGTCTTAGCACTTTGTCCACCACCTATAAGCTTCTACCTCCCTTAGATTGAGAAGATAGTAAGCAAGACTGTCTACGTTACTTTCTTTCTCTTTAAAAAATTTTTATGATAAATCTGTTAGTAAATATAGTATATCAACGGTTGGTATGCTAAAATGCATGATTATTCATCATGTTATAAATTTTGAACTTTAATGTAGTTTTTTACTCTCAGTTTTTTTTTTTTTGGCCAAGTGTTACCTACAGTGGTATCACAGGCTCTTTAGACCCAGATTAATCCACTACGAGTGAGTTGGAGCCTAGTTGTGGCCCATTTAAGTCCCTTACCCTCTCCCAGCGAAGGCAAGGCTCAAACTCGAGACCTCTCCCTAAAAGTAGAAGGATTTTACCATCAATAGCAACCTTAGCCGGTAGTTTTTGACATTTTTTTCTAGCACATACTATATAATTCTTTATGAAACTACAACCATGTGGCCAGAGAGTTATATATAACACATTATATAATTCATTTTATATTTTTAAGGAATTGTATTAATTTATAAGTTAAAATAAATTTATGTATTTCATGGTTTCGTATTTTGAAATAATATTTTATATATATTTAAGATTTGGACCATAAATAAATACTTTTTCCTATTTTAAATGTTTAAATTTGAATGGTTAAATAATTCGAAGCAGCCATGTCGCTCCCAACCCTAAACCCAAACATTCAACCAAACACTAACCCCCTCCACCGGTAGTCTTGCCGGAATCCACCTCACCAAAACACATCAACCGATCCACAGATAATCTACTTTGAAGGTTATCCATCAGACTGGAATGTCTCTGACGTTCAGAAAACCTTTATCCGAATCAATGTGCATGGGATTGTTTCTCTCGCTATCAAAAGGAGTAAGAGGAACTTGCGATTTGGTTTTATGAGATTACATCAGGACTTAAGCTATTAGACAGCCATCAGCCGCATCAACAGGATTTCTATAGGATCATACCATTTGAGGGCTTTTAGAGTGAAATACCCTAATAAGCCTATATCTCAATATGTTCCTACGCAATCACCAAGAGCTAAGCAGATTACCTCATCAAGACTCACTCCTCCAGCATCTCCTTTCAAGCCAGCTCTTCGAGACACTAGATCATATGCAAGTGTGGTTTCCCTGGCTGTTCCCAATCCAGAATTGCCGAAAACTGAAGTGTTTTAGTATAATGGAGCTATTTCGACTCCAAGCTGATAGGAGATTCCTGTGTGATTGCTCTACGACATATTAGAAATCTCATTGCTTTTCCTCGGCTCATGACCGAACATGGTTTTGCTTTCAAGAATGCTGCTATTTTAGGGGAAGAGAACCTAGTTATCACTTTTCACTCTCAAGATGCTGTGGAAGAATTTATAGAAGCTGATCGTTATTTCTTGAATAGATACATCAGAGAGATCGTTATTTATTGAATAACTACAAATATATTTAAAGTAAACCTAACAATAATATCATATATTTTTTTTTATTTTTTTCAGTTTCTAAGAGGTTCTTAAGAAATTGTTAAAGTCAACTATAAGTAAACTAAGAAACTAAATCACAATAAATGATAGTTTCTAAGACAACATTTTAGTGTTATATTTTATGGTTTATGATTTAAAATTTTAAAGCTTATCTTTTCAAGTTTTAGGGTTTATACTTTAGAAATTTAGGTTTTATTTCTTTATGTTTTAGAGTTTCGACTTTAAAAATTTAGGTTTGAGGTTTTGTATTTGTAGAGTTTAGGTTTAGAATGTTAGTTTCTAGACTTTAAAGATTTAGGGTTTAGCTTTTTTAGCTTTTAGGGTTTAGACTTTACTAATTTAGAGTTTAATTATTTAGATTTTAAAAATAGTCGTGTTTGTGATATTAATTAATTAGTCATAAACATATAATGTCTTGTTATATGTATTTACATTTTTTTTAAGTTAATGTACAACCAACTCATAATAAATTTAAGCTTAACTATACTTTTCATAGTTTGGACTTTAAAGTTTACCTTGTAGGTTTACGCATAAAAACACTAATGTAAAACTACTAAAAATCAATATAAGATACTAAAGTTTAATAATTATATAAAATCAACATAAAGTCAACCATAAATAAACTAAAACTGTAAATACATATAAAATTGCAGTAAAATGAAATCAAAACAACTGAAAAATAATATCTGAATGGCATAAAATAATGTTAATCTGCAGAAATATTGAGAAGTATAGAAAATCAAAACAATAGTGTAAAAAATAACTGGAATATGCAAATTTTTGGAAAATCAAACAAGAATTAGATAAAAAAAATAATGTAAAACTGCACAAATATACAAAATTTAAAAAAAGAAAAATGAAAAAATTGCTACATATTAAATCCAAAAGCTCATGAACAAACAAATAACTCAACTAGATGAAACATTTATGATTAGTTTTCATTCATATTATGTGAATCTAAAATATTTATAAGTTTGAATCTCTCTTGAATGTAGGTTGAAGATTTGATGAAGAAAAAAGAAAAATTATTGCACAAACGTTGTTCAAGATGAGTTAAAAAAAATTATAAATCTATAAATGATTTTTTTTTTGTTAATTGTTTTGTAGATTTTGATTAATTTTTAGATTTGATTTTTTGTTGTTTTAATATATAGAAGAAAAAAAATGAAGATTTTAAATTGAAGGATGAGAGCTTTTGCAAATAAAAAAGGTCAAATAGGTTTGCAAAAACAAATGAAAGAATAAAGAAGAAGAAGAAGACGCGCAATTTGTGGGAACCAATATAACGCCTGTTCCTTTCTGTTAAGTGAAACAGGTTATTTTTGCAAGATCTTTTTTGTAATGGTAAAAAAAGTAAAATTTCTTATTTTTAGATTATTTATGTATAAATCCCTATTTTTTGTGGCCTGGAAATAATTAAAGGCCCAATAAAACTGATGGCCCAACATAAGATCCAAGTCCAAAATCTTCTTGGAAGTCCAAAGATTGGTCGAAGGGGCCTCAAGATGGGTCAAGGCCGAAGGCATAAGAGTGGACCCCACAATTTGTGGATGTCTGGCTGGATGAAGGAAATCCATGAGAAGTCTTGTACAAGTGGGTCGAGGAGAAGTCTTCCTTAGTTGGAACCGCAAATGTAGGAGCATGTATTAACTTTTTTTGATGATATATGAATAGGTTTTTAAATAAATTGGGTTTACTATAGAATTAGCCTAAAAACTTGGTAAATAAAAAAACACATCTGCTCTCGCTACACATAATTATTTTCTTTACCTTTGCCAAAATCATGTCTGCAGAGTCTAACTTTTTTACGTTTTCGCTTTGAACTTTTTCGACTTTTGTTGCTAGCAGCAACATGGCGGTGACAGTTATCATACTGATTGTAATGGATATAAACCTACAAAAGAGCAAAAATGAGGGGTTCAATCAGGAAGTGGAAAGTAACATCTTAAGGCTAGAGAATAAAACACCTTGTAATGCTCCAACTCTGCAGCTTTTACAGGATCACCTTGTCCGCATTTAAGATCTGCATAGCTAACATTTTTATGATTTGACTTGTAATTCCCACTTTCGCGAATCTCACACATATTCAGTTTCCCTGCACGGCAAATGATGAATAGCTGACTTGAAAGCACAATCTTCCAAACTACTCCAAGATTATGTCCCAATTGATAAGTGACATATAATTTTTGTTTTATTTAAGTATCAATTTGTATTGTGATCTTCCAGGTTGCAACTCATGATTAATTAGAGCAAAATTAATTCTAGGATCAATTAACTTATCAATATATTAATCGTGCTTAATTCACCCAAATTTTAATAATTTATCTTCATAAATCTATAGGACAAATTTTAATTATTGTTAATAATATGTAAAACTAGAGTGAACATAAAGTTAATTTCAAACCTAACTGATCATAATCTGCTAGTTTAAAAGGCAGATTAATACTTAAGTCTACTTAATGCTCGAAGAGCTCGAGTGCGCTACCTTTTTTTAACCTTCAGATTCTAACATAAAAGACTAACCGTTAAATTGACTATCTTTTTACAATTGCTCTAACTGTGAGTAAAATTGTAAAGTAGAGTCTACAGACAACACGTGATGATGTGGGGATTTACCACCTTTCTTTTTTTAACAAAACCAAAAAAAAAAATAAGTTTTTCATGTTTGAATTCGTATTCACCATGCGATCCACTTTTTAACCTAAAAATAAATAATCTAATATTTTAACTATATTTTTTACAATTCTAATATTTTGATTTTTTTTTTTTACAATTTTGATTTTATAACTTTATAATTAATAATTCCTAATTTTAATATAAACTATTGCTTAGCAATTTAGTTGTAAAAATATTTGATCATTTTTTTCTTCTGAACAATTAATATACTATATAAAAAATAATATGATAAATACTAATTCTTTTAACTTAATTAATAATGATAACTCAATTCTTCAAATATATAAACACAAGTATTATATTTCTTGAAATGCATTTAGTTTTTGTCTCTTATCAATTTTTCTTATTTAAGTTGGTTTGCTATAACTTAACATTTAAGTTAAGTTCATTTCTATAGTTTGGCTCAATTAAACATCAGCGAATTCTCTGCTGCTCATAGAATAGCTGTAGCAAATTATATGTCAGATTGTAATGAGTGGTGGAACATTCCACCATCTTTTATTGCATATGTTTTCCCTTAATCTTCATTAACAAATTCTTGGTTCAATAATCTCCCAAGAATTAGCCTAGTGGTTGAGACATTTGTATTGGATCTGAGAGTCCTAGGTTCAATTCAAAAAAAAAAATTTCTTGGTTCAATAAAAAAAACTAATACTAATCCTTAAATTTATCAGGTTAATTATTTTGATAATTATTACCATATGCATACAATGAATAGCTATGAAAAAATTATTCGAGAAATTTCAAGCAATTCAGTATGTATTGGTCTCATCTTTTTCTTATTTATTATGATTAATACTAATCCTTATATTGTATTCATATTTCAATTTACATATATTTTTTTGTTCTTTTAAAATCTGTATATAATTTAAATAAAGACTTAATATTCAAAAATATTTTGTATTCTTTTCATCAATTTTTTAAATTTCATTACCTACTTAACTAATTTTGGCAAGAAATTGATACATCAATTAATCTTTCAATGAAAAAAGAAAATAATTTTTTTGCATTTGTTTGTTTTATTTATATGTATATAGAGAGAGAACACGTTAAAACCAGTAAATCAAGGTTTATCAAAGTGTTTAAATTATTTATCTGACTTATAAAAAAACTTTCGATGTGTTATTATATAATAATTTGATATATATATTTTTTTTACCTATTTTTAATCAATTATAAGAATGTAACTTATCATTCATGATCTATAAATTAAAACACTCACTGATATACAAATAAGAAAATATTCATATATTTAAAAATAAAATGAAGCAATAATGAAAAAACTTATATTCCATTAAATCACAACCATATAAGAATATTATTTCAATTTGTCAAATATGTTTAGAAATAATTTTACATAAGAATATTATAAAATTTAATTATATACCAATAATGAGTATAACATATAATATACACATGCAACGCACATGCATAAAAAACTAATAAACAAAAAAATTAGGCTCAATGCATAGGGTGACAACTGAACTTGATTTGATTTGTCATTTTGACACTTCAATTTAACTTTTAACCATTTTGACACTCAAACTTGCACTTTGGTACTAAGTAGACACTTATTTTGATAGTAAGAACTTAATTTTTTTGGGTAATTAAGAACTTAATTTTTACTTGCTTTGATGTTTAAAAAAGTTTTCAATGTGATTAACAATATGGCATCATTGTATAAAATATATGTATACACATAATTAATAAAAATAAAATATAAAAAACTAATTATTTTTTTTTTATCTTAATTTGAAATAAGGAATTTAAGGTTAATTTTAACTAAAATTAAAATTTCAAAAAATTAAACAAAAAACAATCATTATTTTTTTATGAAAAATGATAAGTGCAGAATGCTTGAACATGAATTAGAAATGAAAAAAATATTAAATGTATAGTAATTTTATTAGTCTTCAAAGAATATGAATTGTTTTTCATAAAATTATATTTGTCGACTTCATTGATAATTGTGAATTAATGATTTTAATTGGTTAAATACTTTTAAATTTAAGATAAATATGGTTGTTACTTTTTTAATATTTTTATTCCATTATTTGTTTTGTTTTTAAGAAATTCTAAAGATAACGTATTATAAAATGCTTATCCTTAAGAAAATAAATGTTTCTTTGTCATGAAAATTTAAGTTTAGGTGTCAAAATGATAAAATATTGACTAAATAAGTGTTTATTTATCACAAAAACTTAAGTTCAAGTGTCAAAATGGTTCAAAGTTAAGTTAGATTGTCAAAATGGCAAACTACTGAGGTGTTATCGCTGAGGTTTCACTTGTGCTTTTAATGATACGAAACATATGTTATTTACTAATATGTTTGCTAATTGTTTTTTAGATAATCACTATATAATGATGTAATAATTATATAAGAAGTTTTGATGGAGTAATGAAACATTTTGTATAAAAGTTACAATCTTATCTTAGATGAGTGAACATATCTTAAAACACTTGAAAAAATGGTGTTAACTTAGGTGGATCGGTTTAAGTGTACAATACTTGGAAAAACGGTGTTAGCTTAGGTGAATAGGTTTAAATGTAAGCCATATTAAAACACTTGGGTTAATAGTTTTTATCTTAGGTGGATAGGTTTAAGTGTGAACCTTAATAAAATAATTGGGTTAATTGGTCAGAGGTTTTATTTAAACGTTAAAGATATTGAGTAAAAAAGATAAAATGCATCATAGGCTAATTAAACATAGAAATTATGTACGTGAGATATGTTATATATTGGAAGTTTAGGACATAAGGAAAACTGAACTTAAAAAGTTAAATTCAGATGGATTTAAATCATTGAATAAACTACACTAGTCGGGCTATAATTTTCGTACAGTTTACATATGGATGGAAAGTACAATGAGTCTAGTATTCAGAAAAAAAAAATTATTATTTAGATTTTTACAGCATGGAAATTAAAGATATGAATTTTTGAGTATTTAATGGTCATGCTGGCAGACAGGAGATCGTGTAGATACATCAAATTCAAAACGATGTCAAAAATTATAGAAAAATCTTTTGAATGTGATATCTTATAGACTTGTAGCTCTAGAAATCTACTTTCATATGCAAAAAATGTGGATTAATTTGATTTCTCTTCAAGGATATATGGTATATTGAATATAGAGTGCTCCAACTGGAACTTAAGTAAATTAGGCATCTGTTGTTTTAATTCTTACAAATAATGTATAAACTTTCAAACAATGAGTCTTATACTATTGAAAATGAGTGGATTTCTAGTTTCTAACAGAAAAAAAAGTCACTAATTTTCATTTAGTATAGTTAGAGATATTGAATTTTGAAGGAGACATGCTACATTAGTCAAGCAAGCTGACAACCATGAAGACATGGAGTCTCACCAACCAAGTTTGAAAATCATGCTTAATTAAAAATCGGTCACCTCTGATTTTTTACCTATAAAAGGAGGAATTTGTGGGATTTATATATATACACAAGAGTATGAAGAAAGAACAGCAATTTAGTGCCACAATATTGATAAGTTATTTAAGAGTTTATGTTGTAATTGTGAGCAAAACCGTCATTTACCTTATTGTATTTATCATTTTTTTATTGTGTGAGAGACAACAAAACAAAAGAAAAGTTTTAAGTGTATAACTTGAAAACTTAGCTGAACCATTATAAATTTTGCGTTTGATTTTCTCCTCCCTACTCTTTTTATATTTTGGATATTGTTTATGATTGATGGAGTTTAATTGTTTATTTGTTTGTTATCTTGATTTGTTTTTAATTATTTTTGACATAATTTCAAATAGTTTGATTGTGATTATGGTTAACTAATTGAATTATTCTCTATATGACTAAAACTTTTAATCAAGCATTTAATATTGTTTTAAAAAGAAACCAATTTTTCCCCTCTTGATTGTCATAGAGATTTCAGAATGTGTATCAATCACCTGTTTGTTATAACATATAAAATTTTTCATTTTTTCTAATATTTATTTTCTCTTCTTTCTTTTTGGCATCATAAAATGATAAAGATATATTGAACTAGATATGTTATTATCTATTTTCTTATAAAATACAAAAAATATAAATAACTTTTTCCTTGTATAATAGATGAAAGGAAAGATTTATTTATTTACTTTCCTTTAGTTAATTGACGTCAATTATAATTTGAACTTCTAACTTAATAATACTTATGGAAAATCTAGTACCTTTCGGCCATACTTCGAAAATATATCTTTATTTAATTATATATTCAACATTCAAACAATATTATAGAACTTTTCATTAGCGTTGCAAATATAGACAAATATATACATTGAAAATTGTTTTCTTTGAGATAGTTTATCCAGATTTAATGAATCTAACTAATAAGGATCCTTGGCTTATACAAGTAGATTTTAATACAGTTACTAGGGAGCAAGATATGATTGTAGGGGTTTGTTTGGATATGGCTCATAGTACAGAAGTGGTTAATTTCATTAATATGAATGATCTTATAGAAGTTAGAGATTTCGACTTATTTTTTACTTGGAGTAATAATCAGTTAGGTGGGGAGAGAATTTGGAGAAGTTTGGACAGAGCTTTAGTTAATGCTAGCTTTAGGGATCAATTTAATCACTTTACCTCCTATGTTGTCTGATCATTCACCTATTTTTGTTAAAGTTATCCCTTATCAAGGCTATGGCAGGAAAGGCTTCAGATTCTTTAACTTTTGGTGCCAACACCCTGAGTTTCATCAGATTGTTCAATCTGAATGGAATAAAGAAGGCAAAGGATATGAAGCTTTTTGTATAGTTCAGAAGTTGCTCAGAATTAAGAAGAGGTTTCAGCACTTGAATAAAACAGAGTTCAGTGATCTTTCTCTTAAAGTGAAGTAGGAGAAGGAGAAGGTAGCAGCATTGCAATGTAAATCTTTAGCTTAATCTAAGCAATGATTGGCTCAAGTTAGAAGAAAGGGCTAGAGCTTATAAGCTTAATGTCTTTGGAGGAGAGTTTTCTAAGGCATAAGGCAAGAGTTCAGTTGGTTCAATTGGGGGACTCCAACACCAGGTTCTTCTTCAACTCCATCAAGAAGAGGAGAATGCAGAATTTGGTGTCACACATAAAAAAAGTTGATAATAGAATAGTTTATGGAGATAAGGAGAATCATGAAGCCTTTACCAACTACTATTAGAGCATAATGGAAGCCATGTTACTGAACAAAGCTTGTATTAATCATAATGTGATACAACAGGGACTTTATGTGTCAACTGCAGATGATCAAAATCTAATTATTTCAGTCACAGAGGCAGAAGTTACGAAAGGTTTATTCTTTATAGGGTCAAACAAAGCCCTTTGCTATGATTGTTTTAACAGCTATTTCTTTAAGGAATGCTAGCCAATTGTGGGGAAAGATATAACTACAATGGTGCAAGAAGATTTCAATTCTAGAAAGTGTTAAAAAAACTTAATATAATAGTAATTACAATCATTCCTAGGACTAGTAATGTAGAGAGAGTCTCAAAGTTTAGACCTATTGCTTGTTGTACTGTGCTATACAAAGTTATTACAAAGGTGATTACTCACAAACTTAGACGTATACTTAAGAGATTGGTGGCTCTTAATCAATCAACCTTTATTCTTGGAAGGAGTATAATTGATAATATTTCCTTGGCACATGAGTTAGTGCACACTTATCAACTTCAGAAGGCTCCTCCTAGGTGTGCTATCAAGATTGACTTGAAAAAAGCTTATGATTTTGTAGCTTGAGACGTTATTGAGGAAGTTTTAATTGGTTTCTAGTTTCCTGAAAAATTCATCAAACTGATAATGGAATGCATTAATACTCCAACTTTTGCCATTAACTAGAAAGGGTCACTAGGGAGAAAGTTCGAGGCCAAGAAAGGGCTGAGACAAGTAGATCTCATGTCTCCCTTACTGTTTGTTTTATGTATAAAGAATTTGTCTAGATACTTCAAGAAGTAGATTGATCATTCATTCAAATTTCATCATAGGTACAAAATGATGAAGCTTAATCACCTCATCTTCGCTGGTGATTTATTAGTTTTCTATGCAGGAGAGTTAAATTCAGTTAAGTGGATTTTTAAGGTGCTTGCTCACTTTAATGAGGTGTCAGGGCTTTCAATTGACAGTTCCAAAAGCCAGATATTCTTTTTGGAATTTTAGACATTATGAAAGCCATAATAGTGGAATTCACCAAATTCCAAGAGGGGCCTCTTCTTGTTAGGTATTTGGGCGTTCCTTTTATTACTAAGAGATTGGCTAATGCAGATTGCTAGAGTCTAATTTCCAAGGTGTCAAGTAGAATAAATCAGTGGAACAACAAATTGCTCTCATATGCTAGTCGACTTCAGCTGATTTAGGCAGTTTTATTGAGCATGCATACTTTTCGGGCCACTGTTGTGCTCCTTCCCAGGAGAGTCACTAAAAAGATGGAGCAAATATGCATGAATTTTTTGTGGTCTGGCATAACTATAGAATCCACAAAGAGTCTTATAACATGGCATGATTTATCTAAAGCTAAACATGAAGCTGGTCTTAATATAAAACCTGTCAGTTTATGGAATCAATGATCCATTTGCAAGCTAATATGGAAGTTGTTACAATATTCTGAGAACTTGTAGTGCTAGTAGATCCATCAAAATAAACTGAAAGGGCATGGTTTCTAGTAGGTAAAGCCTAATGCATTTTCCAGCTGGATTTGGGGAGGATTGTTAAAAGTCAAGCTTGCAATTAAAGATTGCTTTTCTTATCAGCATAGTGATGGGAACAGTTCTCATTCTGGTTTAACCATTGGCTGGGAGAGTAGTCCTTAGTTCACTACTAGAAAACAGCCAATTTGTGAGGGATTTTGCAACAGCAGCAAAAGCCGTCGCAAATTTGCGACGGATTATCATAATTTGCATTGCAATGGATTTTACAGTCCGTTGCAAATTTCATCGCAAACTTTTGGCACTATTACGCAGTAAAAATTTACAACGGCATTGAACGTCGTAAATTTATAACGGATTGGCCGTTGTAAATTTACGACGGCATTTAACATTGCAAATTTCATACCAAATTTGGCTCCAAAACTTACAACTGCTTTTTAGGAAAATTGTGACGGATTGGTCGTTCCAAATTTGTGACGCGCCTATCTGTTGCAAATTTCGTCGCAAATTTATAAGTTATAATTTATAATTAATATAAATATATATATATATATATATATAATATTTACATAATAATTATAGAATTAATAATTTTTTTTTTCATGAATGAGGGAATTTTATTAAAGACCAAAAGAATTGGTCAAGAAAAAGAAAACTTACAACTTAAGGAAAGAAGAAGGACATCGAATTACATCGTCACTAGAAAGGGATAGCCTAGGATATTTACATTTAAGAAGATACAT
>CANYLF012305905.1:0-13795 GCA_948193215.1 Bocquillonia castaneifolia
ACTTACCTTAAATAGGTTTAGATATCTTGTATAAATAACTTGAGATATATGGAATAAACATAAGTGTATTTTTCGGTAAATTATTAATTGAATTAATTTAGAAAAACAGTGGATATCGTATTCGATTTATTGAGGGAAATAGGCACAGAAGGCTAATTGTCTAAGCAAGCAGTAAAAGAAGAGCCTGCAACTTACATCCTTCTCTTTGAGGACATCATCAGCATTTGTAAACTGCTCTGTGTCGTTTCCCTTGACTCTATGTTGACCAAAGCTTGCTTCACCATTTTCTGAATTTCAATTCCACCAGGGCAACGACAATCAAAAAAATGAAAAAAGAAAATCCACCGCAGAACAAAGATGAAATGAGTCTTCGACATAAAATAGGCAGTGAATACAAATTTGACTAGCCTTATTCATGTGTGAATAACCCAATAAACAAAAATATAGTCTTGCTAGCTCTTATACAATTAGGAATCAGCAAACAATCATAAAAGTTAATGAAAGATTTTATTACCTGAAGGCTTGACTTGACTGGTCGATGAACTACGTGGTTTAATGTTAAGCTGCTTAACTGCATAAGCTGCAATTGAAGCAGCAACCAGGAAGCCGAACCTGACTATCATGTAGGTGTTGTTGATAGCAGAGTCTCAGCCTTCCACTCATCTATTGAAGCAAACAAATTCAAAATAACTTCTCCGCTCATTTCTATCCCTACCCCATAATCGTACGGTCAAGCCATCAATGCCTGAAAATGCACCCAGAAACTACAAAGTTATATACTAACAGAGCTTTTACAAGAAACCCTGGTACAATTCTATATTAAAGAAATCAATATATGAATACGGATTCAACGATATTTATTCATCAGTAAATTCTGCATTATCATCTTATCAGGTTTACAGGCCTTTCAAATAGGGCCTTACTTACCAGTAAAGAGTTCTTGATAAGCAGAATTCCAACACAACTGTCATGCTATAAGCTACAGGAACCACCAATGTAACTAGTGGCCAGTTTTGCATTAAAAAGATGTTGACACTTTGCTAACAAATAATGGGTGGGTCTAAAATATTGACATTTTGTTTCTAAGGATTGCATACAGTTAACCAAAACCAGAGAACAAGATTGAAAGAGACACTAGCAACAGTAACTTTTCTTTGTTTAAGTCAACTAAGACAGTCATATCCTTGTAATAAATGACATTTTTCTTACCTGGTAAATTTAATGTAACATTATGTTAGGTGTTAAATAAATAACCTTAATGCTACAGGTAGCTTTTACTTGTGCGTCTGATAAATTTAATGTGAAGAATGATCATAGCTCAAGTACATACTATAAATATACATACAAAATCCAATTAATCTTCCCATTTTAGGATAATGATTTTCATCAGAAGAGCATTCACAATTAAAAAAAAATTAAAGGGGCAAATTATCTAAAGCATTTAATAGTAAGGTGGATATCAATTCAGATTATACCTCACATTTGTATTGCTTAACAGTAGAAATATATGTATGAGTGGGGAGTTCAGTTCGAATTCCCTTCCTAACTAAGTATTTAAAAAAAAAAAAAAAGAGGAAATAGTAATTAGAAATTTTATTGATTAGAAGGATGGTCTAATATACAGACAGATAAGAGATAGATGTGTTTTTAAGGACCTATAAAGTAAGGTGGGTCAGTTTGGAAGAAGGGAAAGTAAATGAAATGTACTTATTATAATTAGTAGACAGATAAGAGAGTAAAGGGTAAGGCTGAGATTTAAGTCTATAGGATTAGGATGTTTGCTTAATGGGCTGAAGCGTTTGTAAGACGTAAGCCAACCATATAAAAAGTGAACCCAACTTTTTGATGAAAAAAAGAAGTAAAATCACATGTTTATCTTTTTGGCTTTTCTCTGGAAACTATTATCAACTCAACAACCAACTTTCTCGGTTACTATTAATATAAAACTAATAAATTTTGGATGACAAGATTAGGGCAACTTCTGGGAAAAGATAAGCATATAAAGAAGCTTAATTAACAGTATTTATGTTCACCAATATCATAATTAAAGCCAAATAATGGATTAAGAATCATATCCAACAAGGTAAAGAAAAGAGCCCAGGGTGACATGGCAGATATAGAAGCAGACAGCATAAACAGAATACTTCATAGGTAACCCAGTGTTTGGCCGAGGAATTTGTTGGTGTAAACTTGTCAAAAGGATAAAATGAAGGCAAAAAAACCAAAGGAAATCATTTTCTGGGTCATAAATAGAGAGTGGTCTCCACAGCCAACACAACACTAGTATCTGCCAAATTATTATCCTAATTCTGTACCAATTCAATGGCTATCAGTCTCTCCATAATTTGTGACTCTTACTTAAAGCATTACCCTTTTCTTTTCTTTTCTTGTCTTCATTAAAAATTTATCAAATAAAATACTAGTAGTAAAATAAGCAAGCAACTAAAACCCCAAAAAAACACTGTTCATTTAAAAAGAAAAAACCAAATAAGAACTGAAATTTAGAGCAAAGTTAGCATACCTGTCTATATGGATTACTTAAAAAAGTTACATTATTAAGATTGAAGCTGAAGCAAAAAAGGGTTTTTTAGAGAAGAGAGAATGAATTGAAGCGCCAGAGGAAATGGGCGGCAATGACATTTCTTGAACTTTGAAAGCTTTATGTTTATAATTAAATTTTAAAAAAAAAAAAACACTATTAACTTGCTTAAAAGTACTGATTTGCCCCCCGAGTTGTAACGTTGCTCAAGTTTTTCTAAGAACAATTATAGCAACTACTTACAGTGGCCGCCCAAGGAATTTCTGATAGTGATTATTTGCTTAATCTTCAATCCAAAGGTTTTTGCATCACTTTCTGCGGTGACAAAGTTTCTTTAGTGCTTAGTGACTAGAGAGACACATTGACTTTTGCGTATTGTCAAAATTTAATTCACCTCCATTACATACACATGCACTACACGAGAAAAGAGGGGTTTGGAGTCTTGACCAAACTCGAGAATATAAATTCACACTCCATTAAAATTATTTCATGATATGTCTAAGCGATGAACAAATCAAAATCCGTAATAATTCAATTTCATGATGAATGTTATCAATATCATCCACTAATTGATTGGGATGTCATTTATTCACAACAACATTGCGGCTCCTCAAATCTAAATACACTTGATGCGAATTGCTAAACCCAGAATGACTGGCTAGTGCCATTGCCAACTGTACAGTACCATGAGAGCCTAATAACTTACCAACTAAATGCAGCAGAATCACTTCAATCCTCTAACTGGTGTAACCATTACTCTCTGGCCAGGATTGCCACTCCTCAACGGACTCGGACTCGCCTTGAATCTCATCCATTCTCTGATGGCTTAATCATATTCAAAATCAACAACATGATGATCACTACACTACAAACAATGACAAAGGGCAGAAAAACCCCATCCCGTATAGCATATATCAATCATGGTCTTTTACACAAGCCTCTGTCAAGTGAGAACTACATCAGGTAAATATTGATTGATCTTCACTATTGGATTATTGTATTCAGTCTTGGTTGTCCCATTTCCACCTCCTTCCTACCTCCTCGAGAACCTTAGCACGGGCCTGGCTTTTCTTAGCTTCATCCTCTACCCAAGATCTGCATTACCATCTTCAAATAGTTAGAACTACTATCAATAGGAAATCACTTGCAAAAATATGTGAGAAGTTCAGCAAAGAGTGAGATTTTTCCTTAGACTTGGCAAAAATTAATCGTAAAACACTCCACATCAGAGTAAATTTAGCTCAAATTAATTTTCAAGAAAAAAGGCAGGAAAATACTTAACTAACAGGTATCTATTATCTCTTAAAGCTGGCTTTTTTTTTTCCCTTTTTTTCCAAAGGAGGAAGGAACAATTGAACTTGGGTTTGACCAAGTTGAGGCAGCACTTAGCAGCCACTTACCTAATAAGTTTGTGAGTGCATTTCTCCAGTTAATTTTATGTAAATAGCCATGCACATGAGCCAGTATGCTCTAGAGCATGTTTCATCTTTCAGAGCATAAATAGAAAAAGGTAAAAAGAATAAAAGCAAAAGCTAAACAAAAGAATTTAGCCTAAAATTCCAAGTAGTTTTGAGATCACAACTATAAGGTTTGCTAACCAAACTTCATAGTTCATGTTTAAAGAGACACCACCAAGAGTAGAAGAAAAAAATACTCGCACAAGTTTCACTATCATAAGCTTTCAATCAAATTGAAGAGATATGTCAGCATATACAGCATCAGGTACATGATGAATTGAGCATTTTTTAAGGTCAAAGTTGTCAGAAAACAACAGAGTATACAACACATACAGGAAGTGTCTAAAACTACTTTTAAGTGCCTCATTTGCTTCTTTACCAAAAATGCATGCTATCATACAACATTACAGAACTATAAAATGGAAGCAGATTTCCAATTCGTCAAATTCAGTAAGCACTAAATCAAGCTACAAAAAATAAGCATGATTTTGACATTTAGCTAATTAACTTTACCTAAGAATTCGAAGAGCTTCTATTTCAGCTTCCAGTGCAGATTTCTTGTCAAGCATCCCTTCCTGCTTGGTCTGTAATTCACATAGCAATGCTTCTAGATTGCATTGCTCAGATACATAAATAGCCCTCTCAGATGAAAGTCTTTCTGACATCTCATCAACTGCTTCTTTCAGATTAACAAGCAGTTGCCTCTGACAGTCCATGGCTGCCTTCTCCTTCAGAAATTCTGCCGAAGTTTTCACCTGAACAGTTTTCTCCTGTTGCAATTCATGTAAGACAGTAACATATAGTTTCTGAACCTCAAGTCCACGGGTTCTTTCTTCATTCATCTTCTCAACCCAAAACCTCTCGATGTCTCCTTTGTCAAGCAACTCTGACCTTATTTCCTTCAATGCAGCTTGCCTTGAAGAATTCTCAACTTCCAGTCTTAATATTTCATTATGAACTGCTTCAGACATCCGGCCACTTGTCAGTGCCACTGCTGCTTGTGCTTTTGTCAGAGGTTTTTTTGGTTGAAACCGCCTACTTTGTCCTGTACAAATATAAACTCAGGATCATCATCATCATGTGCAAATTATTGCCATGAGACTTCTTGTCCAATAATGATCAGCACTCCCCTTAAAAGAATGCCAGAATCCAATGATTTTAAAAATGGTAAATGGATGCCTGTCCAACTCCAAGATGCACCAAGCAGATTGAAGTTCTTCCTTGCTTGTGGTTTTGTGTGTGTTTGCATGTGTGGGAAAATGTTTGTATTTACACCTAGCACAGACTTTCTTCACTTCTACTCAAAAGCAGCTAAAGTTCTCACTTTTCCAGATTTTTAAATGGATTATGAGTTTTGATGTATATTACAAGAGTGCATGAGCACTAGTTTTTTCCACTTTACTGCACTAATAATCTGGTGTGACCACTCATGATCTATGCAGCAATATGCCCTGAAAAATGCTAGCTCTAACTTAAAAAAAAAAAATCAAAAGAAGGATGGTAAGAGGAACATACCAAAAACTTTTCTGATTATGCTATCGTCCCCAGCCAACAAATCAACAAAGAATTCAGGCGATGCATCTGGACTGATATCCTTGACATCCATATAATCTACTTTTGTCCTTGACATCTGGACTGTATGCAAATCAGGTTTTAAAAGCCATGAAAGGCCAGTGAACAAATCTGTTGATTTTACTAATATTATTATGTTCATTTTCAATATCTAATCAATAAACATATTCATATATTATATATGATATATCTGAAATATATTTTACCTGCTTTGTTATTTCTGGCATAAATTGATACTCTAACTGGGCTTTCCAGTTGATCAAATCCTGCCGAGAAAGAAACCTACAGTAGAGCATGTTTTACTTAATGAAAAAAGGACAACACAAATATTCTTCAAAAGTGTAAAATAAAGGATAAGATGGAAATTTCAAAATGGAGGAAGACAAAATTACTATATATCCATACCTCTCAGGGTAAAAAGAAAAGTTTTCATCTCTGGGGTTTTCAGAATGGTAACTGGTCCCTGATATCTTGCTGGGTGTAAAGCCAGCCTCCGCAATAGCTATTTTGCATAGTCAGAAACAAGTACTGAAATCATCTTGTTATAGACAGAGACATATGTAATATAGCAAGAGGAGAATGAAAAAGCTTTACCTTGGATCGAATCAAAATCAGGATCTTCAACGTTCACATCATCAAAAGCAAAAACTACAGAACCAGAACCTGACAGGCATGTAATTCTATGTTTGGGATTCCTACAACACAAATCAACACTTCAGATCAGATACAGCAAGTACAAAAGCAATCATAATACAACCATCATGTTCACGAAGCAGTTACTACCTTTCCAATAATGAATTTATCCGGATTAACCATCTTGCATATTCCCTTCTAGTGCACAGTTCATCAGCCTTTACATCATCTTCAATGATCTGTATACATTAATTGAAGTTGAAATATTCATGCTCAGAACTGGACTAACACCTCTATTCATATTATTATATACAATTTTACTGCTAAATGGTGAAGACAATAAAGAGAACTACAAGGTTATAGAATCTGAATGGATACAATTCACTATCCTAATCAAAACTTAATCACAATTGTATCGCAATCAAGAACAAGAAGAATAAGAATTCCTTAACACGTATCTATCTATCAATTGAACTCCAGCTCATAACATGCTCCTATGCAATCCATTTTTGGAAATGCACATTTCTCTCCATTTTTCTACTGGCCAAGATTCAGAATTTTATTAGCTTGGCAAGAGTCTATTTTTTTCAGCTTCACTTACACTATGTGAGTATGAAGATACAACAATGCAAAGAAAGCAATTAATTTCACATACTGTTGCAATGTTTGACCACAGACTAAATAAATGCGTATTGCTGATGGGCAAAAAAATAATAGCTATTAACTGCATAAAAAATGTTCGAAAAAACGAACCTTAAGTTTCTTCAAAACTGATAGAGCTTCCAATTGAGCAGAATCCACAAGAACTGATACTTTAACTTGTTCAAGCTTTTGTTCAGAAACTGAAGTTCAAGGGAACCAAAAAAAGGGGGGAAATTGAAGAAGCATGATCAATACATTTGACAAAGAATCCATTAGCATTGAGCATCTTGCAGGAAAAAATCAAACAGTCAAATGATACACAAAAGGAATGCACAATACGAATGAAGATACAAATGTGCATTCAAATCCCACACCCACCCAATAAATAAATGAATATACAACCTTCTATATAAATTGCCTTATAATTTGATTTAATAAATGCTTTTCTTCATGCCATGTTCACATCAATGATAAAAGGGTACGCCTCATATTTCTCTTGGAGCCATGGATGCACATCTAGTAGACAAATAGTTATCCACCACAATCAACAACTAAAAATAACACAGAACTGCAGTTTAAAAAGAAAACAATTAAGCAAATGTACCTGAGGATATAGGTTCTGCAGGAGCTTCAGGTATTAAATCGGCTACATTTTCATCAGACTGAGGAGCTTCAATCTTATCCACTCTACTATCTACTAAACTTATCACAGGTCCACCAAATTCCAAACTAAACCACCCTGTAATTTAAAAAAAAAAAGTAATTAAACATCAAAATTACTAAACTAATAAAGAAATTGCATAATTAAACATCAAAGAAAAAAATTAATATACCTTTTCTAGATATGGAAAAATAAGCAACAGCAGCAACCATAGCAACAGCACCACAAATCACAATTTTATATACACCTACAAATGTAAAACCTGAATTATTGGATTGTAACATTTTTCTTAACAAAAGGGCGGGAAATTAAGAGGTAATTAGTAACTGAATTATTGTAGATTTGAAGGCAAATAAGAAATGAATAACCTTTCTTGTTAGGGCTCGGAGGAGGAGGCTCGGGGAGAGCCCAACCATTATAGTGGTGGTCGGAGTGAGGAGGAGATAACCAAGAAGCGGTGTTGGTGGCCGAAGCAGCTAAGCGGAGAAGGTGGTGTTGCGGTGGTCTTCTAGGGTTTTTGGATCTAAAAAGGGAGAGATAGGCATTGTTATTAAGACGGTGTCGTTTAAGGAAGTGACGAACGAAAAGAGAAGCTGGAAATGCAGTAGCAGTAGCAGTTGATGAACCCATTTCTGTAATTTCTTTGGTCCTTTCTTCAATTGATCAAAGCATTGGAGCAGCAGTGAGCTGTAAGTCTTGTAAACACTCTGTTTGGAAGACTTTGGGGGTAATTTTGGTTATAACAGTATAATGGCAAAATGCATATTTTAGACCAGTATTTTTATTTTTATTTAACTTTTTTTTACTAAAAAAAGAATATATTAATAATCAGGAAAAAAATACACGAGACAATAACAAAGTGTTTGCCACTGTACTTAAAATTCATCACTCTAACTAGTTTATGAGCATAGACACTCACTGATTGTTTACAAAATCAAGAAACTCTATTGTAAATTTTTAAATAAAGAGACACAAATAAAACACATTAATAATTTATTATAATCTCTCCATCTCATAATAATAGGTAGTTTTGTCTTTTTATTCTAAAATAATAGGTATTTTTTAAGACATAACAATGTAAAGTTTAGAATATTCTTATTTATTATATTAAAAATATCAAATTCAATTAAAAACACTCATTTTATAAGTAACATTTTAGACTTCCAACATAGGCATTTTAGGAAAAACGATACTTTTATATTGATTTGCTAAATTTCTTAATCTATGTTCTTGTTCAAAATTGCCCATTATTATCGAACGGAGGGAGTATATACTATCAATGACAATTCAACTCAGCTCACTTCAATTTTGTCATGTAAACTCTTCGATAATTCTGTATTTTTCTAATAGCGGAGAAGAAAATTCTCATAAAATGAGATAAAAAAAAACTTTTAAAAAAAAGAGACTAAACAATCTAAATAGGTGAATGCGAGCACTCATTTTATTGAAATAAATCAAAAAAATTGATCTAAAGGGATTTGTTATCAGTGAAAACACTAACGACAAAGAAAATATTGAGAAAGTTTATCATTAAAAATAGAGAATGCGGGTTTTTGGGACGGTCTTAGTTATGTAATATTTATTTTTATTTAACATTAGTACTTTTATTTTTAATTGAATTGAACCATCCAATTTGTACATACTATTAATTTTCAAATTTATTTTATTGTTGATATTTTTATCATCAAACCGGTGCGTTTTATAGCGATGGCCAACCGGACCACCTTCCCTCGAAAGTTGAAAAATAAATCAAAGCAAAAGGGAAGGGAAAAAAAAAAGAAAAAGGAAAAAGGAAAACGCAGCGTTTTGGATTTAGGACCCCACTTTTACACATCGGACCCATTTTTTTTTTTTTTTAACTATTGCATATCTGAGCGATTGGCCGAGAGAATCTGAGAGACCATATCCGATTGAAAAAATTAAGAGGGTTGGAATGGTAAGTTTATCGATGATAACAACGTTAATTAGGTTAATAGGGATAACAGTTGCAGTGTTAGTGTTAATATGGACTTTTCACTTTAGAGGCGGCTTATCTCTTTCCCCTAATACCAAAGATCTCACTCTCATCTTCAATGTAATCATTTTCTCTTTAATTTTTTTTTTCTCATTTCTTTTGATTGCTTTGATCTTTAATTAATCTGATTATTATTTTTATTTTGATAATATGTATTAGGTCCATCCTGTACTGCTCGTAATCGGTCTTATTCTCTTCAATGGCGAAGGTACTTTGATTTTGATTTTTTTTTTATAGTTATTTTTTCCTTTTTAATTATAAATTTTATTAAATGCAGCAATGTTAGCTTACAAAACAGTTTCTGGAAGTAAAAACATGAGAAAGGGAGTGCATGTAACAATGCAAGGAATAGCATTTTTACTGAGTGTGATTGGAGTATGGGCTGCTTATAAATTCCATAATTTGAAGGGTGTTGATGATTTCTACAGTCTTCATTCATGGCTTGGTCTTCTTTGTTTATTCCTCTTCGGTTTCCAGGTTGGTTGCTTGCTTGGTTTCTTCTTCTTCTTTTAGCTTATTATTATTCCCTTTCTTTGCTATACTTTTTTTATATGTATCTTGTTGAACATAATTTTTCAATTTTTGTTAATTATAAGATTGCACTAATTAAATTCAATTGCTTTTCTATTCTTGCGTTTTTTCAGACCGTCACAGGATTGATTGAGTTGTTCCCATTTTAATATTTGTTTCAGTGATCATTAGTAGGGCATAGTGATTAATGATGATTCCCCTTCTGCGATCCATTCTATTATCTTTCTAGGAGGAGTGAAATTCTGTTCGATCAAACGAATTATCAAGATTTTCATTCCATTTTCTGTGTCTTCCATTCGATTCCCGTTCTTATTCTGATTTTGATCCCTAAATCTGAACCCAAGTGACATGCTGTAATGTGTTATGCCAGTGTTACAAATCATTCAGCACAAGTCACCAAGAATAATATTTGACACTAGCCATGTGCTCAACTCATCATTGCACGTCTTCAGTATGGCATCGTGATGTTTGATGATAGCCTTTCTGATTCTATTTGTAATTTTTGCTTGTTGTGAGTGACTTGTGAGCATTAGTGACTTCTGAAGTAAAAATTCGTTTACACTTGTCTTTCTTTTTCTTCTTGTTGTGGTGCAGTGGGCTGCTGGCTTTTCGACCTTTTGGTACCCTGGTGGTTCGGTGAGCAGCAGAGCTTTTCTACTTCCATGGCATGTATTCTTTGGGATATACATTTATGCACTTGCAATTGTCACGGCTGCTACTGGATTTCTGGAGAAAGCCACATTCCTACAAGTTCACCATATAATATCTCGCTACTCTACCGAAGCACTGTTGGTGAACACTTTAGGCATGTTGATTATTGTTCTTGGTGGTTTTGTGATTCTTGCGCTGATTACACCCATGAACGGGAAAGGGAATACTTATAGACCATTAGAGTATACAATGCAAGATCTAACTGCTTAATCAATTGATTGATCAAATCGTTTTTGAGGTCGAGCAGCATCTTTCTCCCGCATAAAATATTTGATGTCTTCCCTGCCAAAATTGGCTTAGAAATGATATTTGCAATTGCATTAGTTAGTTGATGCACTTTTTTTTTTTCATTTATTGCTTGTGCTTGGAGGAATACTTACATCACATCAAACACACAAGTAGGATACAACTTTTGGGTGCACAAGTTATTGGAAGGCTATTTGATTGGGGAACGGTCTGTCATAATGGTTAACGTTAAAAATCTTTTTAATTTTGAATTTGCTTACTGTACAAACTTGTTTGTATGATTTTTATTTAGCTCCATTTTCAGTTTAAGAGAGTATGGTCATTTATTAACTTGGATAATACTAAAACCTTGCTGCTTGTCCTCCCATATAGATTTGTTTTCTTTGGAAGAAAGCTCTGCCTAGTGGCGGTTAGAAGGCTAGTGTCTCCTAATTGCTTTAACGGGCTTGGTCTAGTTATCAAAAATAAAGAAGCTAATGGTTCAATGCCAATCGGTTTTTTAAATAAAAACCGGAAAACACACATTAGTACAGCAGAGACGGAACATATATGCAATTGAGAACTCATGTGGAATCATTTAGTTATGCTTAATTATTGAGAGTGTTATGTAATTATCTATAACATATATAAAAGTGGAAGGGGGAAAACAGGCAAATTGACCCTTTTGTTCTTCCCTAATTAGATTGTTTAAAAGTTTTAATGAAAGTTAAAATAGTTATTTACTAATTATTTTAATTAATTAATAACAAATATGGAATTCTTTAATCAAATAGAATTAGAATACATTTATTAATAAAAAAATAAAATCCTTAGTCAATTAGGATTTAAAATATTCATTAATTATAAATTATATATTAATATAATTAAAATTTCAACCATACATTAAAACATAATAATTGAAAAATATATATAAATCTATATAATATATGGATTTAGTTAAATTTAATCATAAAATTATAAATTGGTATAATTAATATTATAGATATATATTATTAGGATTAAAAGATATTTATTAATAATAAAAATTATATGTTTAGTGAAATTTTTCTTTATTATATGAATTAATTTCAAATTTATATTAAAATTTTGTGTTTTCTTAGGAAATTCGGATTTTTAACACAAAATTCGCAGTCTGACAGTACTGCAACTTTGAAGGGCCATAACTTGAGCTAGAAAACTCAAAATTGGATTATTCAAGAGCCTAAATTCAAGAGAAAATCAAGATCTACAATTGTTGGCCTATTTGGGCACTTAACTCTTGTTTTGATATTGATTATTATCCTAAGTCAATATATTTAACATTTGGCTTGTTTAAGATTGATTTCAGGCTTAAAAATGAATTTCAAGTTAATAATGATCATTGTTAAATCAACAACGATCGTTGTTAAATCAACAATGGTCGTTGTTAATTTAACAATGATCGTTGTTGAAACTGAGACAGCTTTTGCAAAAGAAACAGCAAGACACACGAACTAGTGGGAATTGACAACGAGCTAGTTTTGAAAGACTCATGCAAACCACGCCTTGATAAGGGGAGTCGCGCCCGTAATGAGGAGATCGCCCCCGCGATTTGATCAGACAGAAGCCGCTCCTCAAATGAAATCAAACTGCTACTCAATGACATCACTAAATCGCCCCGCAGTTTGATCAAAGAAGAAGCCGCTCAAAGGAAATCAAGCAGCGAGCTATCCGCACTTTCAAAGGCATTCCTGCCCGGTGATTTTGCACCCGCGGATAGAGATATCACTACTGCGGTTTGATCAAAAAGAGAGCCGCTCATCAAGACATCTAGCCACTTCATAAAGGCATCCCCTGCCCAGTGAATCCGTGCCTGCGGTTAGAAATGTCGCCCCTGTGACATTCAATGGAGTCTCTGAAAAATTAGCCGTTGCACAGATCGCGCCCGTGACCATCAACCAGCGCCCGCGACCTGACAGTTTTCAGTGCTTTTGTTGAAAAAGCAACTAGCAGTTAGAGACACACTTGGGGTTGTTTCTAACAACTAGTTTTGGGTATTATGGCTATAAATACCCATCATAAATGTTCTTCGAGTAAAAACATTAATTCTTTAATAACCAAACTCTTGTAACCTTATTTCTCAATCATTTGTAATATATTGGTTGTTTGGTTATGGGTAGCTAGAACTCTAGAGCACTTGTTGCTTGGATTGAGTAAATTAGTTATCCATTGTATTAGTGTCAGTTCTTTGTGAGTTGGGGAAACACTTGGGTAGGTTTTGTGGGTTAAGCCTTAGGTTGTAAAGGTTTGGTGTGATCCTTATAAACACTAGGTTTTGAGTGAGCCTATGATAAAAACTCCTTGTAAGGTTTGAGTGTGAACCAAAGGAAAACACTTGGGTTTTGATCTTGAACCCGGCAAAAGGATCAAAGATAGTGGAATACCCAATTGGATATTGGGGAGTGGATGTAGGACTTGTTGTGTCCGAACCACTATAACTCTTTGTGTTATGGGTGTGTAATTGGCTTAAGCTTAACTCTTCTCTTATAGTTTTTAATTTTTAATTACCAACCAATTCACCCCCCTCTTGGTGCCTAGGGATTTCAATTAGTATCAGAGCTTGGAGCTTGAAGTTTTCATCCTTATGTGGTCAAGCAAGATTCTAATGGCACAAGAGGTAAGCATAAGTAGTTTAAAACCATTCTTTGATGGCACCGATTATCCACTATGGAAGCACAAAGATGGAATTCTACCTTGATAGTCACACCATTGATCTTTGGGATGTTGTTCTTGATGGTTGGAGTCACCCAATGAAGAAGGAAGGAGATAAA
>CANYLF012307368.1:0-11460 GCA_948193215.1 Bocquillonia castaneifolia
TTATTTTATCTGAAAACGAATTTCATTCAATTTCAAAAGAAAATAATATATATATATATATATATATATATATATATATTATTTTCTTTTGACATGGAATGAAATTCGTTTTCGGATCTAGAGGGTGAATGATCTACACAGATGAAGAAGATGAAGATGATGAACAATGATAATGCAGAAGATGAATGCTTAAATGAAAGTACAATGGAAGAAAACAAAGTAAATTATACAAAATAAATTATTCAGAAGAAATCATATGTATATAAGATCAGGCGGTAATCCGCTCCAACTTATATATACATATAATTATGTAATTAAAAAAGAAAGTAAGAGATAAATTCAAGAAATGCTTACTTTATTATTTGAAATTCAAATACAATATTCTTGAAAGCTTGATACAATTCTTTAATGGACGGTTGAAGGTTATACAAAGGCAGAAGATTACAAGGTTATAAGGGTTATATATAAAGGTTATGAAGGTTGAGAGTTACAAGAGACTCTCAAATTCTTTAAATGCCTAAAATATTCTAAGTGGTGTTCTGTCTTACAAATGAAACGAATGGCTTATTTATAGAACACATAAGCCTGAAATTCAAACGAAATGAAATGCAAATAATTCTAATACTATTCTACTTTTGACTTATGCAGGATAGAGGTCCCTTCTTGTCGGTTAGAGGCGCCGAAAGCTTGAAGTGACCTGGAGCAGATATGCTTTTACTATTCTTTTTTCTTTACTCTCTTTTTTTTTTTATTATTAAGCCCAACAATTTTCTAAGGCTGGGCCATAGAGAAGATACCAAAATAGTCATCTTCATTATCATTACCCAAATTAATAATGGGCTTAGAGTCTGAAGGTTCTGAATCTTCTTTCTGAGATGCTTAAGAGGATGAGGCTTTAGAGGCCGATTTCTTGGGCTCTACAAGCTCATTCATTATTCTAAAAAATTTTTCTTCTGAGGTTGCTGCTACAAGCTGAGGTAATGCAAAGGACTTTTGGGCCAGAAATTCAGTCTGGGCCTATAATGCTGGATTGGGCAAATTATATACATTAGGTCTTCCATACAGCCATTTGAGGATTGCAGATTCGTTACACTTATCAAAGGCCTGGAATTTATCCCACCATTTGATTCTAAAATAACGGACCAAAGTGATAGTAGAATTTGGATTATGCTGGTAACCAAAATGCCAAGTAGTCATCCAAGGGAGGAAGAAATTGGCACAGAAAAGTAAGAGAGGGGGTAGTCTCTTTTCAGTTTGGTTAGGGTTGTAATGCTTTTTAAATAATTCAAAGGCTTGGTTTATTTCTAGGGTTAGGATTTCTGTGGTAGAACCAAAGAAATTCCACCATTGGATAAACCAGTTAAGGATATTCTTAAAATGCTTTTTTGTATCAAAGAATACAAGCCAAGTATGGGATCCCTTATTGTTCTGAATCATCAGGGAGTTGAACCATGCTTACTGGTAATCCCAATACGTAAAGGTTTTGCAAATGGTTAGTCTTGAAGAAAAGTTTAATGGGAATGCTTTAGGTTTAGACAGGTCTTGCCCCCATTCTTTAGGGTGGATAATTTTACGGATTCTAAATTGGGAATATGCAGGTTGGTTAGTGTCTGAATGGTAATGGAGTTTAAATTCTATAGATTCTGTTACTTCAAGGATGGAAATATAATATGACAAGGGTTTAGACATGTCCTAAGGTTTAAAATGCCATCTTAGAGGGAAAATGCGAGAAGCAGCTATTGAAGGGTTTTCATGATAAAATCCATCTTCAATAGTTAAAATACTCTGGAAATTCTTTTTTGAAAAATATTCTGAAACATTTTTTGAAAATGCGTTATTCTGACTCAAAATAATTTGGGAATTATTTTGAGATGAAGAAGGGGTTATAAAACTTTGTTCAAATACTTTGCCCTGTATCTTTGGAGAGACAGGTTTATAATATTCTGAAATTACTTTAAAAATTTCTTGAGAAGGGTTTTGAGATGAAATCTCCTTCTCTTTATTCTTTAAAATAGGGTTAGAGATATTCTTACCTTACTGAGATTGACTAAGGGTCTGTAATGCTTTAGCCAATTCTGGAGGCTGAAAAAGAGTTGTTATCCAATTTTGGACCAACTCATTATTCATTGGTTGAGTGCTGAAAAAAGTACTCTCATTATTCTTTTCTTCCTTAAAAATTTGAGTCCAGGTTTTAATAGGTTGTTGGGCAGAGATGCCCTTAGGGTTATTTTGTTTAGGTTTTTCCTCTTTCTTTTTTAGAGGCATCAAAACCTGTTTTGAAGGAATTCCCTGGTTAGGAAATCTGGGATAGAATTTGTATCTCCCTTTATAAATTCTATATCAAACTAAAAAACGCTTAAAATTGCTTGCCATATTGGAAAAATCTATTTTGATGCTATATTTTGAACATCTTTTTGTAAAACTTCTTTTGCAGATTTACAATCAATTCTACGTAAAAATTTTTGATTTAGGAAATCACTCTGGAATTTTGAAATGCATTTTACAATAGATAAAATTTCTTTCTTTATTGTGGAATAATTCTTTTCAGTTTTATTCCAATGCCCTGATGTAAACAGGACAATGCATTTTTTTATTGTTATGCAATTATTTTAAGATGCCACCAAAACCTATATCTGATGCATCAGTTTCAACAATTTTTGGTAATGCAGTGTTAGCAATATGCAAATAAGGAATTTCTAGGACATGCTGTTTGATTTCTCTAACTATTCTAGTATTCTCATCAGACCATGCATGGGGTTTTTCTTTAACCTATCATGCAAAGGCTTTGCTATGCTATTGATGTTAGGACAGAAATCAAGAACGTAATTCAAACTACCTAAGAATCTTTGGAGTTGCTGTCTTTCCAGAATTACATCTGGGAATTTACTTGCAAACTCTAAAGATCTTTCTATATGAGTGATTGTTCCTTGGGTGATATGATGACCAAGAAACCTTATTCTAGTTTGAAATAAAGACATTTCGCTTTTAGACACAACAAGACCATTTTTCTTGGTGATATAAAAGAATGTCTTAAGATGCTTAAAATGTTGTTCTACAGATTCAGAGAATATAAGAACATCATCAATGTATACAATGCAAATGTTGGGTAAGGATTAAAAATGTCATTCATGATTCTTTGAAATTCAGATGGTGCATTCTTTAGACCAAAAGGCATGACATTCCATTCATATTGGCCAAATGGAACAGTAAATGTAGTTTTATACCTATGAACAGGTTCTAGCTGGATTTGCCAGTATCTAGACTTTAAATTGAATTTTGAAAATACAAATGCAGAATGCAACTTTTGAAGTAAATCCTTCTTATTTGGAATAGGATACCTAATCCATTTAAGAACTTTATTCAAAGGTTTATAGTTTATGACTAATCTAAGGACCCCACACTCAATCTCAGAGGCTTTAACAACATAAAATGCTGTACAGCTCCAAGGAGATCAAGATTTGGTGATCAATCCTTTATTTTGCAGTTCTTGAATTTCTGTTCTACAGTGTTGTTCAAGTTCTGCATTTATCTGGATTGGCCTAGCCTTAGTAGGAATATCTTTTTCATTAAAATCAGGTTCATATGGTAAATCAACCATATGTTATTTCCTGTTCCAAAATGCATTAGGAAGATCTGAACAGACTTCTTTTTCAACTTGTTTTTGGAATTCTAAAATTCTTTTTTTGCAGAAATTCATTCTTTAATTGCTTTTCAATTCTTTGTAAAGAAATGTTATGCTGAAGATTTTTAATATGAAATTCTTTACCTCTTATCAAATTATTGATCTTATTATCATAAATAGAGCAAGCTTTTATGATATTAAGATTTCTAGTTTTAGGTTTTTCAATAAAAGGAAATATAAGCTTTTCAGCTTTTATTTTGAAGGTAATTCCATCATAATTAACGCTGTAAGGAGTTATTAAATTGATAAAATGTGTACCTAGTATCACAGTATGATGAATATTATCAACTAAGACAAAAGCAGTTTTTATTCTAAAATTATTATTAGTAATATATGCATCAGCTTTGTTGCTAATATTCATTCTTGAATTGTTAGCTACAGAAAGTCTTTCGTTAGTTTTTTCTTGAAAATGCTTTGGAACCAAATTCTGTTTTATGCAATTCAAATCAGCACCAGTGTCAAGTAATGCAATAGTATTAATTTGAAATTTATTTGAAAAAGTTAATGTAATGCGAATCAAATACTTCTTTGACGTAATCTCTTTCAAAACACAAAGAAAATCATCTGGAACATTTTCAATGTTTTCCAGTTTAGGACTATCTTCATCTTCTGAATCAGATTCTTCAAGTTGTTTATTCAAAAGAGTTTGTAACAAAATCGAATCTTTATCCTTTTTTTTCTTTCAACTGTTTTAATTCAGTTTTAATGCTCTTAACTTCATTTTGTAATTCAGAAATAGATGCAGATGGGGATGACGCTTTCTTAACAGTTTTTTGTCTTCCTAAAATAGCTGTTAGATCATAAGTTCTAGAACTAACTGTGGGTAAACCTGGGGGTTTTTCTACAGGTTTGTTATCTAGAGCTCTAACTAACTTATCAAGATATTCTTTCTGGAGTTGAGGATCCTGAAGGTGTTTAACAATTTCTAGAAGAAATTCTTGATCATTAGTTAGGACACTTATGGTTTTATTCTCTAATTCTGAGTCTGAACTAGATGATGAGGTGGTAGCCAGTTCATCAACCTGGAATGCATTCTCATCTTCAGGGTAATCTGAAGGACTAGATTTTGATTCTGAGGTGTAAAGAAGAAGGGCTTCTAATTTACTTAGAACTTCCTCTTCTAAACCTAGTTCATGCGATTTTTTCTTAATTCTACAATACTTCGAGATATGTCCTTTCCTACCACATTTGTAAAAGGTGACATTCTTAAGGTCAGGCTTACTACTAGAGGGTTTGGCTTCCTCTGGTTTTTTGTAGGGTTTTTTATACTTCTTATTCCTGGGTTTTTCTTCGTAATACTTATTCTTAGACTTGTAAGGCTTTCTATTTTTATGGTAATGCTTTCTGGGTTTTTCTTGACAGGCTCCTCCACAATCAGGCTTTCCTATAGAAACATCAAACTATTCACAGAAAGATCCTAATTCTTGCATAGTCTTTCTCATTTCCCATTTTAAATGCTTTTGGAGTTTCAAATTCTGACATATTTTTAGTCCTTCTTTCTGGGTTAAACTAACTAGTTAACCATAAGTAAGAAGGTCATATGGGATTGGAGCTCTTAATGCTTCTTTAATTATATTCCTTACCTTTTCTCCTAAAAGGGTAGGTAATCCTACTAGGAATTTTTCTTTCCAGAAAGGCTGGTTTGAATCTTCCCTAAGCAAAACTCTAGTAAGGAACGTATTCTTGTAATACTGGAAGTCACTAAGCTTTTTACACTTAAGATTTGATAGAAGGTTTGACTAACCTTAAGCTTTTTACACTTAAGGTTTGACAGAAGTTCTGCGATTTTATCCTTAAGGTGGGAAGAATGTCCTACAAAATGCAAGGATAAGGTTAGGTTTAAGGTTGCTACAGCATCCTGAATAGGCTGATTATTCTCATCTAGGATGGGTTCACCATTTTCTTCATTAATCTTAACACCATTTAAGATGTCAATATGCTTTTGGGAAGTGAGATGAAAATCCCACCATCCTTTAAGCTGTTCTGAAAATCCTGCTATGATTAATTCAGCAATGGCTCTATCCTGGACATTGGTTTGGATTCTATATGCATTAGCTGCCATGGTTATTTGTTGAAGGAAGCTAAGGATTTGATATTCTGAAAGGCCATCTAGATTCCATTCATAAACAGATGATGCATTGAACCTAGATTGTCCTAAGGCTAACTGGTTATTTTGGAAGCCTATGTCTGGGTTATTAGGCATTGGTAAAGCTGGCCAAGTTATTCTATTTACCTGAGGTATAGGTTCAAGTTTAAAATTCTAGGAATCAGAAGTAGATTCCTCATCTAATGCATTAACCTGGGGTCTGCTAATAGCTGACTGAGGAGTATTTGGGGCAACTAAGTTTACAAAAGTAGAGGCTTCTATTCTACTTAGTTGATCCTCTATTGCTTTAACAAATTCTAACTTGTTATTCTGAAAAATCTTGCTGACTAGATCTAGATATCTGGGAAGGCTTAAAGATGGGATTCTTAAGCTTTTCCTGAGTCTTTGGTTGATCTATTATGGCAAGAGTTTGCTGGATTTTCTTTTCTATTCTAGAAAGCTATTTTCCTATTGTATGCAAATGTGTGTTTGAAAAATTATTTTGTTCAATAATGCTTTTAAAATTCTCATTAGTATCATCATTATTATACTTATATGCTCCTGCATAAACAGAAGAATTTCCTGCTACTGGGATTTTTATGCTCCTAAGAGGAGGATGCTCAGATTCAACAAATTATGTTCCATTTGATAAAATCCAAGTACTGGTTTTCTTCTTATTATCTACATGATTTATGGATTTAAAAGGATATGCTATGTTATGCTCAAATGTGTAAATTTCAAACCAATCAAAGAACAAAATATGATTTTTATGCTGTGAAACAAATGCAAAATATTCTTCTGGGATCTGTTTTCTGTTATTCAAAAAATTCTTAATAAACCAAAGTTTTTTCTCTGTATTATGTGATGCATAAAAATCTTTATTTAAAAGATCCTTATTTATTATAAATTCTTTTTCCAAAACATTTACCATATTCTCAGTTATAGATGAAAAAGTAAGTGATGTTGGTTATGATTTCTGACCACTACTCTGTCCTATTTCTTCACTGGTATAAACTGGTTTAGGAATAGAATCAGTATAGTTAACACCTTTGAGTGTTGTACTGGGTAAATCAGATGTTGAATACCTTGGAAGTTGGGTAACAGGCACCCTCCTTCTATGAATCAAACGACAGGAATCCCTATCATCTTCTTTATCATCATGCTTAAAATCATGCTTTAATGGAACATTAATAGTTGTAGGCACTTTGAAAATTCTTCCTAAATCAATAGTATCACTAGTGGAAGACTCATCAGAGAATCTGGAGCTGATAGATTTTCTATCAAAAGTCAAAGTGACTTTTCCACAGGGATACTGGTTGATTTCCCTTATGCAAGTGTTAGGAGTTGCTTTAACAGATGGTTGTGGTACAGATGCTTTTTCTAAAATCCATTTATCTGGAAGAGATATATCTCCCCATTTGATGAATCTTGGAACGATAGCATTTTCTTTAGCTAGATCTATTTGTAAAACCAAGGTTTCACCTTTATGACATGAAAACTTATACTTTGAATCAAATGCAGAGGACATAGATTTATAATGAACTCTAAAAATTAATGCAATGGGAATAGATCCCACTTTCATATGATAGTTATGCGTTTGGATTTGTAATACTAATGAATCCAAAATATGCTTATCATTCAAAGAGATAGTTAAATTTGGATAACATGAAAAAGAAATTGGTCCAGCACAAAGGCTAGATTCAACGGTACATAAAATTTCTTCTTCATATATTTCCATACTATCATCTCTGATAACACAAACCAGCACTTGGATTTTATCTGATGGAACAAAATTTGTTGAATCTGAACATCCTCCTCTTAGGAGCATAAAAATCTTAGTATCAGGAAACTCTTCTGTTGATGCAGGAGCATATAAGTATAATACTGATGATACTAATAAGAATTTAAAAAGCATTATTGAACAAAATAATTTTTCAAACACGCATTTGCATACAATAGGAAAATAACTTTCTAGAATAGAAAAGAAAATCCAGCAAACTCCTATCATAATAGATCAACTAAAGACTCAGGAAAAGCTTAAGAATCCCATCTTTAAGCCTTCCCAGATATCTAGATCTAGTCAGCATGATTTCCAGAATAACAAGTTTGAATTTGTTAGAGCAATTCAAGATCAATTAAGTAAAATAGAAGCCTCTACTTCTGTAAACTTAGTTGCCCTAGATACACCTCAGTCTGCTATTAGTAGACCCAAGGTTAATGCATTAGAAGAGGAATCTGCTTCTGATTCCCAGAATTTTGAACCTGGACCTATACCTCAGGTAAATAGAATAACTTGGCCAGCTTTACCTATGCCCAGTAACCTAGACACAGGCTTCCAAAATAACTAGTTAGCCTTAAGACAATCTAGGTTCAATGCATCCTCTGTTTATGAATGGAATCTAGATGGCCTTTCAGAATATCCAATTCTTAGCTTTCTTCAACAAATAACCATGGCAGCTAATGCATATAGAATCCAAACCAATGTCTAGGATAGAGCCATTGTTGAATTAATCATAGTAGGATTTTCAGGACAGCTTAAAGGATGGTGGGATTTTTATCTCACCTCCCAAGAGTATCTTGACATCTTAAATGTTGTTAAGATTAATGAAGAAAATGGTGAACCCATCCCAGGATGCTGTAGCAACCTTAATCCTAACCATATCCTTGCATTTTGTAGGAGATTCTTCTCACCTTAAGGACAAAAACGCAGAACTTCTGTCAAACCTTAGGTGTAAGAAGCTTAGTGACTTTCAGTATTACAAGAATACGTTCCTTACTAGAGTTATGCTTAGGAAAGATTCAAACCAGCCTTTCTGGAAAGAAAAATTCCTAGCAGGATTACCTACCCTTTTAGGAGAAAAGTTAAGGAATAGAATTAAAGAAGCATTAGGAGCTCCAATCCCATATGACCTTCTTAATTATAATGAGCTAGTTAGTTTAACCCACAAAGAAGGACTAAAAATATGTCAGGATTTGAAACCCCACAAGCATTTAAAATGGGAAATGAGAAAGACTAGGCAAGAATTAGGATCTTTCTGTAAACAGTTTGATGTTTCTACAGGAAAGCCTGATTGTGGAGGAGACTGTCAAGAAAAACCCAGAAATCATTACCATAAAAATAGAAAGCCTTACAAGTCTAAGAATAAGTATTACGAAGAAAAACCCAGGAATAAGAAGTATAAAAAACCCTACAAAAGACCAGAGGAAGCCAAACCCTCTAGTAGTAAGCCTGACCTTAAGAATGTCACTTACTACAAATGTGGTAGGAAAGGAAATATCTCGAAGTATTGTACAATTAAGAAAAAATTGCATGAACTAGGTTTAGAAGAGGAAGTTCTAAGTAAATTAGAAGCCCTTCTCGTTTACACCTCAGAATCAGAATCTAGTCCTCAGATTACCCTGAAGATGAGAATGCATTCCAAGTTGATGAACTGGCTACCACCTCATCATCTAGTTCAGACTCAGAATTAGAGAATAAAACCATAAGTGTCCTAACTAAAGATTAAGAATTTCTTCTAGAAGTTGTTAAACACCTTTAGGATCCTCAACTCCAGAAAGAATATCTTGATAAGTTAGTTAGAGCTCTAGATAACAAACATGTAGAAAAACCCCCAGGTTTACCCACAGTTAGTTCTAGAACTTATAATCTAACAGCTATTTTAGGAAGACAAAAAGCTGTTAAGAAAGCATCATCCCCATCTGCATCTATTTCTGAATTACAAAATGAAGTTAAGAGCATTAAAACTAAATTAAAACAGTTGAAAGAAAAACAGGATAAAGATTCAATTTTGTTACAAACTCTTTTGAATAAACAACTTGAAGAGGCTGATTCAGAAGATGAAGAAAGTCCTAAACTGGAAAACATTGAAAATGTTCCAGATGATTTTCTTTGTGTTTTGAAAGAGATTACCTCAAAGAAGTATTTGATTCGCATTACATTAACTTTTTCAAATAAATTTCAAATTAATACTATTGCATTATTTGACACTGGTGCTGATTTGAATTGCATAAAACAGAATTTGGTTCCAAAGCATTTTCAAAAAAAAACTAATGAAAGACTTTCTGCAGCTAACAATTCAAAAATGAATATTAGCAGCAAAGCTAGCAAAGCTGATGCATATATTACTAATAATAATTTTAGAATAAAAACTGCTTTTGTTTTAGTTGATAATATTCATCATACTGTGATATTAGGTACACCTTTTATCAATTTAATAACTCCTTATAGAGTTAATTATTGTGGAATTACCTTCAAAACAAAAGCTGAAAAGCTTATATTTTCTTTTATTAAAAAACCTAAAACTAGAAATCTTAATATCATAAAAGTTTGCTCTATTTATGATAATGAGATCAATAATTTGATAAGAGGTAAAGAATTTCAGATTAAAAATTTTCAGCATAACATTTCTTTACAAAGAATTGAAAAGCAATTAAAGAATGAATTTCTACGAAAAAGAATTTTAGAATTCCAAAAACAAGTTGAAAAAGAAGTCTGTTCAGATCAATAATAACATGTTTACCCAATTTTATGAAGACAAATTAAAAGAGTACTAACTATTTTTTTATTATTTTTCAAATTATTAAAATTGAAAATGATTGACCAGTGAAATTAATTGAAAAAAATGAATGGTTGACTGGGATGAAAAAAACTTCTTTATATTTAAACAAGAATGAAACTCACACATATAATTGATATAGAGGAACATAATTACTGGTACAACGAAATTAAAATTGGAAAAAAATGATGTAGCCCTAACTCGGAAAAAAGTTTGTACTATAATGACTATTTCTCGTAAAAAACAGAATGTTTGACTTGCTATTTTATTAGATAAGAAGATCCTTCCTCTTTAGGTTAAAATAAAGTGGTTACTTAATTAGCATAAAGGGCATTTTAGACTAAATGAAAAATTCTGCTCTAACAATAGCTCTGGTAATAGGCTCACCCAAAATTTTATAAACTAATTATTAATCGTGTACCAGGCATACATCGTTGCATGTGTGAAAAAAAAACTAGTAGTAATTAAAAAGAAAAAAGAAAAAAATGAATATCATAATAAATTATGCTAATTTAATACACTTTACAGATAATTGATAATTAAAAATCAACTATTATATCAAATTTGATAAAAATAATTACAATAATCACAAAAACAAATTGAAAAGGGAAGTTATAATATAAGCCACAAATAAGAAAATAATAAAAAAATAATAAAAGTGTAGTGTAAATAACATGAAATACTTAAGTTTTTTTTTTTTTTGTTTTTTTTAATTCAAAAGTAAGGTTTTGCTTTAAAAAAAAAAAAGAACTTGCATTGTACCCTTCATCTTTGGGGTCATATGCAGCAGATAGAGTTAGAAGGAAAATTTTTCAGTAATTAGTTTGTGAAAGGAAAAGAGCGTCATGCAATAAATGAACGGATGAAGATATGTACCGAATTGCATTGACTTGGATTTTTAGTCTTTCACACCCAAGAAATTAGCTAGCGTAAGTTTTATGCAAATGCAACTGTTGCCATATAGACCAAGTTTTTTCAATTTAGTTAGGGTAAGAATTTTTTTCAATTTGTATGGTAATCATATTTAGTGATATTTTGGTGTTAAAATAAGATATTTTAATAACGATAATAATAATGAATGATGTTATTATTTTACAAGCTATGGGCATATAGATTCTACTTGTATAATTATAAAT
>CANYLF012307886.1:0-10990 GCA_948193215.1 Bocquillonia castaneifolia
ACACGTTTACCACTTAAAACCTCCAACATGCAGAGCTTCCTCATCTGTCTCCACCGCTCACTATACGGTGCAAAACTGATGTCTGAAGTGTTATAAGAGATGATACTCGCCGCAAAGTTGAAGGGCCGATCGGAAAAGTTAACATCATGGGTCTTCATTATTTCTTTAGCGAGCTCTGGTGTTGAAACGATTATGGTGGTTACTTCACCGAGCTGAAGACGCATTATTGGTCCGTATTTCTTGGCCAGGTCATGGAGGAGCTGGTGGGGACGAGAACCCAATAAGTTGTGGAAGTTTCCGATTACCGGAAGTCGCCAAGGCCCTGGTGGCAGATCTTTGGAGCTTGAATTTTTCTTTATCAAGAATGCAATGAAGGTAAAGAAAAAGACAAGTGAGAGAATATAAGGAAATGATGGAATTTCAAGATCCATTCTTCTGCAGCCTTTATTATTACTACACTGATTTTAGAGCGTAGTGCAAGTCTTTCGTTTCATTTATAGACGGGCTTAATTGCACATATGTCCCTAAACTTTGGAGTATATTTCATTGTAGTCCTTAAATTTTAAATTATAACACACAACTTTGGAGCATATTTCAATGTAGTTCTTAATTTTTAAATTATAACTCAAAACTCCCTAGCTTTTAATCAATAGTATATCATTAAAATATGTGACGTTTAATTATGTTACAAATTAAAATTTTAGGGCTACAATCACATATTCCATTGATTCTAGGGACATCCACGGTAAATAAGCATTTATTTTTGGGTATATGACTCTCACCCTTAGTTTTTACATATTCTACTACTATCCCTTACATTTTTAATATTATACTATTACATTTTTAATGTTTTGATTTTTTTTTTTTTTTGTGATAAATGGAGTATAATTAAATCCACAAAGAGTAGAAAGCTTCTCCTAGGTGGTTTCGCAAACTTATGGTTACATCCAGTGGCAAAACCAGAAAACTTGAGTGGGTGGGGTGAAAAAGATGGGTGGACAAAAAAGCTAATAAATCGATTAATCGAGTCAATAAAACCGTATTTTATAATTAATCGGATCACTGATTTCGGTTTAGATTTAAGATTTTGTTATTTTTTATAGTTAATGGTTTAGGTTTATGGTTGATAAATAAAAAACAATGATTAACGCCTAAACGGTTGAAAATTTTTTATAAAAATTAAGTTGTAATTTTTAAAAATATTTAGGGGATAAAATGGTAATTAACCATTTTTTATAAAAAAAAAGATAGAAGCGTTTTCTTCCTTCATTATTCTCTACAATTATTTATATTTATATATATATAAAAAAACTCTCTCAAACTTCTAACTCTCATAACTCTCACATATGGAGTTAGAATAAAATAATTTGGGTGTCTATAGATTTCTGGTCTCTCAACCTTCATTTTAAGTTGTATATTACTGGGTTTTACCGGGTAAAATTTCTAGATCTGAGGTAAGAAATTCTAAACATGTTTTTCTCAATTTCTGTTAAATCCGTTTGTTATTTTATAAAACTGATTATATATCTCTAGAGCTTGAAAGGAGTCAATTGGTGTTTTCAAAATTTAATTTTGACACCGTTTATACAGGTGGGTCCCATGGTACTATTTACATACGTACTATTCATACATACGTACTGTTCATTTATACGTATTGTTCACATATACGGTACTATACATTTATATGGTATTGTTCATATATACGGTTACTATTCATGAGTTACTATTCATAGGTACTATTCATCGACAAAATATGCCGGACTCGATTTTTCGTGCTAATCTTAATAGTGCAATTGAAATCTAAAAATTAGATGTCAGTAATCTCTAAAAGCCTTTTTATATAATTTTAGCGATGTTTTTAAATAAATAATTTGAATAATTATTGTGTCCCAAAAATTAGTAAAAATTATGTTGAACATTAATTTGTATAGGTTTTGGATAAAGAGCATCGGAATTAGAGCAAATGGAAAATAATCGCTAATCAGGTGAGGAAATAAGTTATTTTTATCTGTGTGAGGATACCCCGGTTGTACCCCTAGATTATTGAGTTTTGCATGCGAAATGTTGATATGTTGTGTAATATAAATTAATTGGTGAAATTAATTATTATGGTATATTAATTGGGTAATTAATTAATTAAACAAATTTGTGTATAACAAATGGAAAATTACTATGTGCGCTCTTTTGCTATATTTCTAATGGACTAATTTGGTATCAGTAAATGAAAATTTTAACTAATTGAATTGTGAGAATTTGATAATGTGTTGAGTGGAAATGATATTATGAATATGAGATTGAATTAGTTGTTTGATTGGTTTGTTTTGCTAATGAGTTTAATTATCTAAATGATTGGTTAGAAATTGGTAACTCAAAAGATGAGATGGAAAATGAATGATTTATGATTGGGCAACAAGAGGTTGTTCCAAATGAAAAGATGAGAAATTGAAAAAGATGTGATCGGGTTACCTTTTCTTTAACCTATCTTTAAGATAATTTAACTAATTATCAAAATTTATTATGATGTGTGGTGATGTGGTATTGATTGACTTGTGAATTTGTGAACTGGATTGAGAAATTGTGATGTGTTGTGAGTTGAATTGATTGTGATTGTGCTTGAAATGGGCATGGATTGACTCGGGAAAAAAGGGTTGTGTGTTTCGGGTAAGCTAAGCCGGTGGGATAGCTGCCTGTCGAGGGATGGCGAGACTGAGCCGGTGGGATAGTCTCGTCGGTGGTCACCTATTTATATTTGTAAATGAATGAGAAAATGATTTGGTGAGGATTTGGTGAGGATGAGTTATCCTCCCGATCTTGTGATTGATGATTGAATGACAATATACATTTATTGAATTGTGAATTTGTGAGAAATTGAAAGAATTGAAATGATTGTGAATTTGATGAGATTTTGGATTGATTGAGAATGTAAAATAAATTTGATTTAATTGGGATTATGAAATGATGGAAACATGCTTGTGAATTGAAATTGTTTGTCTGGTGGAATTTTGGAATTAGCTGAATTTGAGAATATTTGTGAATTAAATAAATGTATTGTAAATTCGTTTGTGATGTTGAGTTTTTTTTTATATTCTGATAAATTAATATGAACTGACATATTATGTCAGTAATTGAAGAAGTCTAAGAAAATGACTTCAAATATTAAGTTGATTATATTTATTTATATATATATATATATGCTTATTTTCTCACTGATCATCAAGCTCATTATTTTCCTCAAAAATCCAGTGTTGCAGGAAAATCAAATAGGAAGAGAATGCTAGATTTCATAGAGCTCCATATGGCTAGACTCCGACGATCTTAGGGAAAAGTGTTTTTGTTATTATAATATTATTGATAAATTTTATTTATCAAATAGTAGTTATAGATTCAATTTTATTTTATATATAAAAAAGATTATTATATGCTAAAGTTTCTATTTTTACTATGCATATACTAAGTATACGTATAAATAAGTTTAAAAAAAAGAGGCATTATATATATAATATTTTAATTTATATGAAATTTATGAAGAAATAGTACTTTTTTATAAGATATATATATATAATTAAAATTTATAAAACTACCCCTTTATTTTTAATATTTACATATTTTCTCACATTTCTTTTTTTAATTTTTTAAAAATGTTGTTTTCCCATGCCCGTTTTGTATTCCTGTTACGATATTTAGAAGTTTGGAGTTGGACTTTCTTTTATTTAGGGATGAAACATCCTTAATAAAATTTTAAGGAAATTGTACTTTCCTACAAAAAATTTACACCTAAAAATGATCAATGCATAAAATAAAAGGGTCCTCAACTTGTCAGATGGTTCTTAGAGTTATAAATTAAATGGAAGAAATTCAATCAATTAAATATACTAATAATAAAATTAATTGAAAATCATACCAAAGAGAATTAAGCAAATCAAAAGATACATGCAAATAGGCAATCAAACTCAATCATTATGAAAACTAGCTTAGAGCCCGTGCGTTGCATGAAAAAATTTAATTTACAAAAATTAATTAATATTTTAATTATTAAAAATAAATTATATAAATTAATAACAGTAATAATATGAATAAATTAAGTTTAAAAATTATTCTCATATTAAAATTAAAAAAAATATATTGTTAGATAAATTAAAATTTTTAAAAATTCATTTAATAATTATGTTTGTTTCTTCCTATATAAGTTTGTTAAAAATTTAAAAATAAATTAAGAATATATATTTATAAATATGCCTAAATAGAATAGTATTAATCTAATAACATATAAATCAAATTCATAAATTCAAGTTTATAAATATTAACATCTATTTTGTAAATAAAATATATGAAAATTTTAGAAATTAAATACATTTATTTCTTTATAAGCAAACATAAAATATTAGATAATCACCCTTAAAAATAATTATATTTTTAAAAAACAAATTTCATCATTATAAACACTATACATATATACATCTTTATCATTATATAATAATAGTAGTAGTAGTAGTAGTAGTAATAATAATAATAATAATAATAAATTTTTTTAAGTGAAATAGAAATTTTTAACATCAATTAAAAATAATCTACAAAATATTATATAAAAAATTTAGAGACTTAAATTATTCATTAAATCTAACCAATTATTGCCATATAAGTAAATTAGTTTTGGAATTCACTCAATTTTACTCAAACGCGTCAAAACATTTTATGGATATTAAAAATATAGTGTATATATTTACTCAATTGAAATGTTGGGAGTTCAACGTATAAGTAAGCATATAAGTCAGGGTGTACTATATTGAGTTTCTTTTTTTTTTTCTTTATATATATATAGTGAATTAATATGAGATAATTGGTGTAGTTACATGGGTTGCAATCGTATATTTGATTTGCATTCTTTAGTAATATGATCAACATCCAAGGTTAGTAACCATAAAATATTGAAGTGAATTAATTATGAAAGAATAAATGGAGGAAGAATTGAACTATTGTTCATATAATGTTGTCACATCAGCAATTAGTAGAAATTAGTGAAATTGCAATTGAAATGTTATGACTATAACTTTTATATATATATAGATAGACAGGGATGGAGCCATATGTATCCAAAGGGGGCCTTACGCACCCCCCCCACAAAAAAAAAAAAAAACCTTTTTTTTTTTACAATTTAGTATATGTGAAAATTTTTTTAACCTTTATGTTTACATGATTTTAAATTTTGGCCCCCCTAAATTATTTTTATTCATTTTAATACCTATGTCAAATATTTTTCTCACTCTTTTTTTACTTTGACCTTTCAAATTAATTTATTTTTTTTCTCATTTTACTAGTTAGAGTATCATTTTACTCCATTTATATATATTTCTCAAAATTTAATTATTTAATTCTATTTTTTTTACAACTTTTCACTTATAATTTACCTTTTAACATATTTTTTATATACATCTTAAAGTCATTAAGCCTTATTTTATATTTTATTAACTATTTACTCATAATGACTCCATCCATTCCAAATTAACTATTATTTTAGATAAAATCACGCCCTTTAAGAATTGATTAAAAGCATTGAGAGTATAAAAATGGAAAAAACTAATAATTTAGGAAAAAAATGTTTAAAATGATAGTTAATTTGAAATAGAGAGAGTAAATTTTCGTGTCATTCTATCTTAGGGTAAAAAATTTGATAAATAGATCAATATGAAATATAAGAGACATGATTTTTTTTTTAATTTTTGGCCCCCCTAAATTAAAGTTCCGGCTCCGCCCCTATTGATAGATATAAAGAGTAGGGATAAAAAAAATCAAATAAAATATTTTCTAATGATCCTATCAACTCCTTACCTACGTCCACTCCCCAATTACACTAATTAGGTATTCCACTAATCCTCAAGAGATTACAATAAGAATTTTCATAAGTTACCTCATAATTTAGTATTTTCATGACTAACACCAAATAATCTTACAAGAGCTTTTCTAAAGTTTACTCTCAAACGTCAACCCCTTAATGTTTTCAAAGCTTAAACTAAGAAACATACCAGGATTTTCAATGTGAACAATCCCAAAACCAAACCAAAGTGCTCCAAGCAAGCTTACACAAGCTTAACACTTGTACAAAGGTAATTAAATGCTTAAGCTCATAAGCATTCTAATCCCAATTCAAAGTTTCTATAAGATTCTAACCACTCACACACAATTAAAATAATGAATTTTAAGAGAAAGAAATTTACAAATTCACTAGCATCGGTGCCATTTCTGGATCCAATACTAGTGTAACTCTGGTTTAAGAAATTGCACAAAACCCTCAAAACTCATTTTTTTAATATATAATCGCTTTTCTGAAATTGTATAACCAAAATAATCTCCAAATTGATGTTAGAAAACATAAAAATCATGAAAATGAACTATAAAGTAAAGATCAAAATCAATAAAACCCAAACCTAAAACTAGCATAACATAACAGAACATAAAATTAAATCACATATTTAGAAAATAACAAATTTGACATTTCATGTATAATTTAAACAATAACTTACTATAAATTAAGAATACTTTATAATTTCAAAGTCTTGTGATTTAAAATTATAAAATAATTTATATATATATATAAGATGAAATGCCTTAACTTATAATTTTAAATTAAAAACTAAAACAATATTTTTCAATTTAAAAGTATTTGTTTCATAGTGTTATAAGTTATTGTATTCAAAAAATTTAAATAAAATAATAAATTCTCGTACGAAATATTTTTAAATTTTTTTAATATTAAATATACTAATTGGTTAGAGTAGGCATCAAATAAAAATTAAAAATAGATGTAAAATATTTTCATTAGAATTTATCAAATATCATAACTTGTAAAATGTCAGATTAATCATGATTCATTACTATCCTATATCAAAAGAAATGTCAAGTTTTTTTAATTACATTTAAAGGATTTTTACTAATAATTTAGATTATTAAAAAAAGCTAAAACTCACATGGTAATTTGCTAAAAAAAAAACATGATAGAACTGCAAAAGTCAAAGTTTTTGATTTTTTTTGTAAATAGTTAAAATGATTTATTTTGACGTGATGCATATGTGGATGAGTTAAAATCTAATTGTCATGTTAGTCTTTTTGGATAGATTTTTAATCGATGAATTGAATTGTAAAAGTTAAAAATGTCCTTAAATAAAAATCCTCCTAAGAAAAACATATATATTAAAAAGTAAGCATGAGAGAAATGCTCTCTAGCACTGAAAGAAGCTTCGGATCCCTAAAGGGAATAATAACAAAAGAAACGTCATCATACAAGGAAGCTCATAATGGAAAACACTATAATTGCAATAATAAGCACCTAAACCCCACCAAAATTTCCACCCATAACCACCGCATAGATAATGAAATTCAACTTTTAGACAATCACAACCATCATTTTAATTGTTATTCACCTGCAAACACCACCAGTAATGGCCACATCCTACGCTCTAGTCAGTACCAACATCTTATCCAACGGAAAGTAACATACTTTGAAGACTTCCCATCAAGTTGGAGTGCACCAGATTTGAAGGATTACTTTGAGAGTTATAATATCTTTGGCTCAATTTCTATGGCTTGCAAAAAGAACATTAGGAGGCTAAATTTTGGTTTTCTGACATTGAATGGGAATATGAACCCTTACAAGGTTGTCCGAGAGATTAACAATATCACTTTTGGGGCTAGGAGAATGCATACATTTTTTGCTCGCTATCTACAACATTCAAAGCCAGTGATGGATGATCATCAGAACTCTAAGATACCTTCTCACCCAAGACAACCTCGCGCTTTGCCAAACAGTACTAGAGATGGGAGATCATATTTGGATGTTACTAAAGGGAGCCCTATGGAGAAGGAGACAATTGAGTTCACTCCTATGAACGCTGATTCTTGGCTGGAATACATTATTGTGGCTCGAGCTAAGGATGTTGATTATCTCTTTAAAGCAAAATTGATTCTTCAAGATCATGAGATAAAGTATGAGTATGTTTCCTTTCTAGGGAATAATTCAGTTCTTATTACATTTGAATCGGTGAAGGTCAAAGACGCTTTCCTAGAAAATATTGCTACAAGTCTAAAGGAGTTTTTTTGGTTTTTTCTCTAACATCACACCTTTCTTTACAAACAAGATGCATTTGGTTTGGTTTCGTGTCATTGGAGTTCTTTTTAATTTCTAGAATGATGCCCTAATTAAGGAAATTAGGGGTAAATTTGGGGATGTAATGAGGATAAACTCTTCTATAAGTATTCAGAATAGACTAGACATGGCATTGATTCTAGTCTCCACAACTTCTTATGACTGTGCTAAAACTTTCAGTTTAAGCATCTATGGAAAGTTGTATGACCTGCATGTAATAGAGATTGACTATCCAGTTCTTTTTTACCCTCTAGAGGATGTTGTTGTGGAGGACACTGTGCTTTCAGTTTCTGAGCCAAACTCTAAGCCACAGTCACCGACGGCTGGTCCTCACCAATAAACCTTGGGCATTAAGTTTAATGAAGAAGCTGGTAGGGGACTAAGGGAGTTGCCACTTATTACTTCCACTCCTTTTGTCACCTCTCGGAGACGAGCAAGGGTATCCAAGGACAATTCTGAACAGGCCATTGTAGGGGAAGTGTCATCAACATGTAATGGTGTGCATGGGAATCCTTTTGAGGGGGACGTAGGGGATTTCAACACCACAGGGGCACTATTGATATTCATAATTAATCTAATGAGGAGGAGTGCACTAAATTTGACAAGATTAATCTAGAGGCTGTAAGCACATGGAGATGAGGGCAAACCTTGGTCTCTTTAAAGCAAGTGATAAGGAGGCCATCCTTACAGTATTAAGGGCCAACATTTGCATGGACAGAAGCAATTAGTTGCTTTGTTTATGTCTTCAAGGTACTCTCCATTCTTATGATCTTTACATCTTTATTTTGGAATTACAAGGGAGCTTTATCCTACTCTAGTAAACAACATTGCATCCGTTCTTTGGTTCATAAATTTGATGTTAACATCTTAGGTCTCGTTGAAACTAAGAAGTAAGAGGTGGATACGTTCCTAGTTTGACATTTTTGGCCTAATCTAGATTTTAATTTTCATTTCTCTCCTTTTGTAGGATCTTCTGGTGGTCTATGTGTGGTTTGGAACTTGGCAGTTTTGACCCCCTCTAATATTTAGTCCGGCCAGCGATGGGTTTCTATGGATTTTTTATGGGATTCTAATGCGGTTCGATACATTCTCATTTATGCAAGCAATTGTTCTTTGGAAAGACATGCTTTTTGGCAGGACATTCTTTCTCTTATTCATTTGGAGGCTAAAGTGATTATTTATGGAGATTTTAATGAAATCCTTAACATAAATGAGAGATTAAATTATACCAGCTTTTCCTCCTTTATGGTTGACTTCTAAAACTTTGTGAGCTTGGTAGAATTGATTGAAGTGCCTTTCATGGGAAGGTCATTAACGTGGTATAACTTAGCTTCTAGATCAAGAATAGATCGGTGTTTCATTTCGGCTGATCTTAACACCTTATGGTCACGGTATTCTCTTCTAGCTCTTCCAAGAGAATATTCAGGTCATGTTCCTCTTCTTTTCCAATCTACAAATCAAACCAACTAGAGACCTAAGCCAATCCAGTCCATATGCATGGTGGTGTTTTGAGAATTTTCTTGAGATTGTTAAAGGTTGTTGGGAGTATTTTAATAACAATGCCCCTTTGGCCAGCCTTTATTATAAGTTGAGAAACCTCCGATCTAAACTAAAACTGTGGAATAAAGAGTCTTTTGGTGACTAATCATCCAAGCTTTCTGACTTGCAAGCTAATATATTAATAATTTTGAGATCATTTTGGACTCTAGGTCCCTAACGAATAAGGAGAACAACAAACTTATGGAGGTGCGGTCTTCTTTTCTCCAAACCTCTAAGAATATGGAGTCAGTTTGGAAGTAAATGGCAAGAGTCAAGTGGAGTTCTGAAGGAGATAGAAATACCAAATATTTTCGCTCTCTTACTTCAATACAATATAGGAATAATATTTTTTTCTTCTGTTTTTGACGTTTCTAAACGTTTCTCTGATTTTATGGCATAAGAAATGTAGTCACTTCTTATTATAAACAGCTGTTCAGTAGAGGTCCTATAATGTCATATGATCTGCATGCCTTGCCCTATTATTCTCTTTATAGTGAGGATTTGGCTTCTTTGATTGTTCTTTTTAATGAGGATGAAATTTATACAGCAATGAGCCCTTGCGAAGAGTACAAAGCTCTAGGACCCGATGGTTTTAATTACCATTTCTATAGAAGAGCTTGAGGGATTTTAAAGAAAGAGGTGATCTAGTTATTCAGTGATCTCTATAATTTTGGTGAGATTCCTACTGATCTAAAATTTTCTTATATGGTCCTGATTCCAAAAATTATTAAGGCCACTCACTTGAAGGATTTTAGGCCTATTAGCCTTATAAATAGATTATGCAAGCTCATTTCGAAGGTGTTATTGGCTTGACTTACCCATCTCATGCCATCCCTGATTTCTTATTCTCAGCATGCCTTTTTTAAAAGGTCGCAGTATCCATGAATGTTCGTTCCTTGCCTATGAGTTAAGCCATTTGGCTAAGAAAAGGAAGACCTCTCTGCTTCTATTGAAACTTGATTTCCAGAAAGCTTTTTGATAGCTTGTCCTGGAATTTTCTCTATGATACTATGAAGAGGATGAATGTCCCGGATAAATTGAACACGTGGATAATGAAAATGCTTAGTACCTCAAAAATCTCTGTCTTGTTGAATGGCTCCCCTACTCATCCTTTTCTTATGCAAAAAGGAGCTAGACAGGGTGATCCACTGTCACCATTTCTTTTTGTGCTTGCAGTCGAAGGGTTAAGATGTTTGCTCTCCAAAGCAGCCTCCATTGGTTTCATTCACGGCATCAACATTCCACATATTGAGGAAAATATTCAGCTCCTACAGTTTGCTGATGACACTCTAATTTTTCTTCCCCATGATGCAA
>CANYLF012308530.1:0-26529 GCA_948193215.1 Bocquillonia castaneifolia
AATATTAATGATATTTTTACCACATTAATTATAATTATTTATGTACATGATATTCTTTTTACAGATAGGTGAAGATAAAAGTTGATGTTTATTCTCTTAAATTCCTAGTAAAATGTTCCCACAACCTAGGAAGCAAAAGGTGTTGGTCATGTCATGTGATGGCATCATGGGTTTAAAAAGTCTAGGGAAGGAAGGTTAAGTTAAAGCTTAAGGGGCACATTTTAGTCGACAAAAGCATGCTTGTTTTGCTGATAGAAAGTGGGTCAAAACTCAAAACTGGGACAAAGACAAAGCCAGCCATCAACAAGGAAGGGCATTGGCATAAGTACAAAGCATAACAATGGCATTACCCACAAGTGAAGTTGACACCAGAGGTGGCTGGCCGATGGTTCCTTAGATTAGATTTAGATACACACACCACACGGACATCTAAATACACTCCACTTTCATATTCATTCATACATGTTCGGCTTCCGTAGGCGAACAGTGCTCTTTTCAAGCCAAAGCTTACTTTTCTTCGTCTTGGATAGATAGCAACGAATACCCTTTTGTTAGAATAGAATAAATACATTACTAAATTCAACGTCCCCTCCTAAATTACCCATAAAAAAAAAAAACACGAGTTTGGGTGGCTTGACGTGTTAACTAACCCTTCTCTTCTTTCTCCTTTTCTTTTCACATCTTCTTCTTCTTCTTTCTTTATTCCTTCCTTGTTCCTCTGCTTTACTCTTCTTTCCTTTTTTTAATTAGATTCCCAAAATTATTGATAGATAAAGTTCCAATCTTTTTTAAGTACCAATAAAAGATCAGTTGATCAGTCAGCCATTGAAACCCCAAAAAGATGGAAGTTTTATCATCTTCAACATCACCTTTGACTGTTCACTCAAGATGGGATTTGGGTCCTCGTAAATATAAACATGATCCTCTTTTAACATTTCATTGTAATAATAGTTATAACAATTCAATTTCTTCTTCTTCTTCTTCTTGTTTTGGCATTTCTATTTCACATAGGCATCGCCCTCTTAGTTCCCTTTCTTTCAAGTTCTCTAAGTCTCGTAGAAAGCGTAGAGTTCTTCCAATCTCTTCAGTTTTTGAAAGATTTACTGAGCGGGCAATTAAAGTTGTGATCTTTTCTCAGAGAGAAGCTAGAGCTTTGGGTAAAGATATGGTCTTTACCCAGCATCTCTTACTAGGTTTGATTGGAGAGGATCGTGACCCAAAAGGGTATCTTGGTTCTGGGATTAAGATTGATAAAGCTCGTGAAATTGTTCAAAACATTTGGAGTGGTGAGGCTGATGGAGATGGTGATGTTACTGATCCTTCTGCTTCTACCACAGGGAAAAGTGGAGGTGGTGCTACAGATGTGGCATTTTCTATTAGTACAAAACGAGTATTTGAGGCTGCAGTTGAGTATTCAAGGACTATGGGCTATAATTTTATTGCACCTGAGCATATAACAATTGGGTTGTTAACTGTTGATGATGGGAGTGCCAGTCGTGTGCTTAATAGGTAATTCTTTTTGTTGTTTCTATGGAACATGTCATATTTATGGGATCTCTTTGATAATAGTAGTTTAACTCTGCCTTTTTATATTTTTGATGAAAAATGATTGGCAATGGTATGTGGTTGACACATTTGTCTATTCAGATATAAGTTTCTCTAACCATGGGCTTCTAATTCATGATTTTCAGATTAGGGGCAAACTTAGATGACTTGGCAACTGCTGCTGTCAACAGACTTCAAGGTGAGCTTGCCAAAGAAGGAAGAGAACCACCTGTACAAGCTAAAGGGGCACGTGAAAAGACCTTTTTTAAGAATGCTGCTCCATTAAGATCCTCTGAAGGAACAAAAGGTAAAAAGTGTATACTGATTATGTTTCCTTAGTTTTTCAGAATGATGGGATCAAAGAGGAATAATTTGTAATTCATTTTGTTCGGCAGAGAAAAGTGCTCTTGCTCAATTCTGTGTGGATCTTAATGCTCGTGCTAGTGAAGGACTCATTGACCCTGTCATTGGGCGAGAAACTGAAATTGAAAGAATTGTTCAGATACTTTGCCGCAGAACCAAAAATAACCCTATTCTTCTTGGTGAAAGTGGGGTTGGAAAAACTGCTGTTGCTGAAGGACTAGCCACTCGAATTGCACAGGCAGATGTTCCTCATTTCCTCCTAGTATGTTTCTTTGCAAGTAATTGCTGCCCCATTTTTATTCAAGTAGAATGTGTTAGTTACTGCTTACATTAATGAGCTTGTACTTTTACGAATTTAATCATCTCATCATTCCATCAACAGGCTAAACGTGTGATGTCCTTGGACATGGGACTACTAATTGCTGGTGCAAAGGAAAGAGGAGAACTAGAGGCACGTGTTACTTCATTAATAAAAGAGATACTGAAAGAAGGTTAGCTATATCTGGAGGTACTTTATAAGTAGAGTGCATTAATTGTTTCTAACTCAAATGCCTGCCTTGTAGGTAATATCATTCTTTTCATTGATGAAGTCCATACAATTGTTGGGACTGGTACAGTAGGACGAGGCAACAAGGGATCTGGTCTGGACATTGCTAATTTGCTGAAGCCGCCTCTTGGAAGAGGTGAATTGCAGGTGATATGTCCTGATGAAAATATGATTTCCTCTTTTATATATAATTGACTAAGTAAAGAACTAATTCCTAGGGGCATAAGTAAAAATATTAAAGATAAAGTCAGGCAACTTGCTTAGGCATTAGGTCCTAAATGAGTTATCTCCTCGAACCAATTGCGTCCTCTATTGAACAAATACTCTCTATCCTCTATTAGCTTTCCTCCAGAAGACAGTTTTCTATTATCAAAGAATGTTATCGTTTAAGTGAATTGCTTGAGCTGTGCCAATGAAGAATAGAAAGTGTTCTTTAGTGGAATGAATGATTTTCTTCTTTTTATATGGATTTTTTTTTTTTATAAATTTTCTGTTCTGACTTTTATGTCTCATGCTTATAATATGTGCATCTTTGCAGTGCATTGCATCTACTACATTAGATGAGTACAGGACACATTTTGAAATTGATAAAGCATTAGCACGCAGATTCCAGCCCGTGTCTATTGATGAGCCAAGCCAGGTTTATTGCAAACTTTCATTTTCATCAAGTTATACATGTATGACATAGCCTGAGTTCTTCTACTGAAAAATCTGCAATATTGTTTAGGAGGATGCGGTTAAAATATTGCTGGGTCTACGTCAGAAATATGAGGCCCATCATAACTGTAGATTTACACTGGAAGCGATAAATGCTGCTGTTCACCTTTCAGCAAGATATATTGCTGATAGATATCTGCCAGATAAAGCTATTGATCTGATTGATGAGGCAGGGAGTAGAGCTCGTATTGAGGCCCATAAGTTGAAGAAAGAACAGCAAACCTGTATACTTTCAAGGTCACCGGATGACTATTGGCAAGAAATTAGAACTGTTCAAGCTATGCATGAAGTGGTAATAATGCTGTTTCAATGGAATATTGCATTTTATCCCCTTTCACATTATTGATTTCCAATTTTTAAACAAGCAGGTTCTGGCAAGTAGGATGAACCATGACGGCAGTGCCTCCAGCACTGATAACTCGGGTGAAATCATTTTGGAGCCCTCTGAACCTGCCACATCAGATGATGAGTATGGATTCTGAACCGTAAATTATGTGTTGAGAGATAAAAAGAGACTTTGTGTTTATCTAGAATGTTCTCTATTTTTAACCAAATAACTGGCTCTGGCTGTGATTCTTCTCAGGCCGACAGTGGTGGGGCCTGATGATATCGCAGCTGTTGCTTCACTCTGGTCAGGAATCCCAGTGCAGCAGCTTACTGCTGATGAAAGAACATTTCTGGTGGGTCTAGATGATGAACTCAGAAAACGAGTAATTGGTCAAGATGAGGCTGTTTCTGCAATAGCGCGAGCAGTTAAAAGGTCTCGGGTTGGCTTGAAAGATCCTGATAGGCCGATAGCAGCAATGATGTTTTGTGGCCCAACTGGGGTTGGCAAGACTGAACTAGCAAAAGCCTTGGCAGCATCCTACTTTGGATCGGTGAGGATTCTTGCATTGTCTCACAATATTTTCACTAAAACCCAATTGAGATGATGGTTTTCATTTTTTCTAGAATCTATGTAGTAGTTTTCCAGCTTCATGCATTATAAACTTTCAGCTATCAAGACACCTGCAGTTGTATTGTTGTTACAAAATGCTTCCTTATGCAACGTAGTAATTAGTCTAATGTCAATTTGGATGAAACTAAGATTAATTTAAGGTTGTTTTCAAAGTTGAAAGTTTTTGGGTATTAGAAAGCAGTTAGTTCAGTATTCTGACATTATTAACACGGTATGTGGATCAGCAGCAATCCTCCAAAGTAGGCTATGCCGCTATGGTCCTTAATTATTTGGGTCAACCATCTGATTCTCTTCTGCTTCTGCCTTGATATGCATGTTGCAGGAGTTGGCCATGTTGAGATTGGACATGAGTGAATATATGGAGCGCCACACTGTTAGCAAATTAATAGGGGCACCCCCAGGTTATGTTGGTTACGGTGAGGGAGGCACTCTGACTGAAGCTATTAGAAGACGTCCCTTCACAGTGGTTTTACTCGATGAAATAGAGAAAGCTCATCCAGATGTATTCAATATCCTACTCCAGTTGTTTGAAGATGGCCACCTTACAGATTCTCAGGTGTGTAATAGTTGTCAACTTATAATTTTAACAATAAAAATATACAAGTTTTATCTTGAATGATATTCCCATTGTTTCTTATCATCGGAGGACTGGATTTGACAGGGACGGAGAGTATCATTCAAAAATGCATTGGTAGTAATGACTTCAAATGTGGGCTCGACTGCCATTGCAAAGGGTGGGCGCACATCCATTGGCTTCATGATTGCGGACAGTGAGTCAACTTCATACGCAGGAATAAAAGCATTGGTAATGGAAGAACTCAAATCATATTTTCGTCCAGAGCTACTCAACAGGATAGATGAAGTGGTTGTATTCCATCCACTTGAGAAGGCTCAGGTTCGTATTAATTTTCATCATTTGGTTGTATTTCACGTCTGTTTGAGCATGAAAAATGTAGTTTTCTAATAATGCAAGTCACGTGTGTTATGAGCTATATCGTGGGAACACGAGTAAGATGGATTGGTACGACATAAGACTCTAGCTGAGTGAATTTGCAAAATGTGTATATTTTTCAGATGCTCAAGATCTTAAGTCTGATGCTGCAAGAAGTGAAAGAAAGGCTAATTTCTCTTGGTATTGGGTTGGAGGTGTCTGAATCCGTCAAGGACCTTGTAAGCAAACAAGGGTACGATCAAGTATATGGTGCACGGCCTCTCAGGAGAGCAGTGACTCAAATAATTGAAAATCCTGTGAGCGAAGCAATACTTGCCGGGGTGTTTAAGCCGGGCGATACTGCCATGGTTGATCTTGATGCTTCAGGAAACCCAGTTGTGGTAAACCGGTCAGACCAGAGTATTTACTTGTCTGATACAACAACAGTCTTGTAGTTATAATTGGTATATAATTTTTTTTAACACTTGTTATATATAATATAGTGTAATGTTGTATATAATTATATGTATTTTTTTAGTTTTGTATTATGTTACTGTTAGTTTGTAAGGGCAGGCAGTTGATTGATTCAAAGTGTAAATAAAAAGAGTAAACAATTGTTTCATGAAACATTACTTCAAGATTAAATCTTTAGCACCTTCTTATCAATCTCATCTTCCTCCACGACTTCAATTCCAATCCAAAAATGTATAATTTGTAAGTTACTCAAAAGAAAGGACGGAGGAGAGTACGTGAGCAAATCTCATCTTCCTCCATGACTTCCAATTTCCATGATTATCCCACTATTTTAGAGTTCCTTTTAAAAGGTAAAAATAGTGTTTCATTTTACTATTTTCCTTAGTATTTTTTTTTATAATAATATTAATTAAGTCCATATAAAAATATAATAAATACATAGAAACATAGTAATAAATATAGATTAACAATTTATAAAAAAACTAATTAAAAATTAAAACTGACCGAACCAAATCAAAATAATTGAACCATTTAGTTTAATTTATTTTCAGTTTATAACCTTATTTGATTTGATTTAGTTTCAATTTTCTAAAATCAAAAACTGATCAATTTTATTCAAACCGAGCCAACCTAAATGTCTGTATATCTTTATTCTTTACATAGTAAGATTTGCATATGTTCATTCTGTCTACTTATTATTATTTAGGTTTAGGTTTTTGATTTGTAGATAATTATATTCTACCTATTGATTGCAATCATGCATTTTTTTAGTATATACACACACGGTTATAATAAGTTTGATTTTGTATTTTTCTTAAAACTTCAGGTAAATGCCTAAATGGGATCAAAAAAATTCTTTAAGGTCTAATTTAAAGTTCAAAACTAATGTAAGGATCCAAAATGTATTCTTTGCCTAACATTAGGTTTCAAACTTGACCCAAAAAAAAATCTTTAAGGTCCAATTTGAATCCGAAGGTAATGAGAGGGTTCAAAATATTCTTTTAGGCATAAAACAAGGATCAAAGAAGTTAAAGAAGCAAACCGTCTTCCAGTCCAGTCCACTACAAAAGGAACTACGCATCGTACAATGAAAAAACTCTATGTGATTGGCACCCGTTGATTCTTTTATTAATCTCTCAAATTTTATCAAAATTCAAATTAGGGCACCAAATTATTGTTATTAATCTCCCTTCTCTCTCTCAGTTCTCCAATGGCGACACCTTCCTTCATCACCGTGAAACAGGAACAGGTTCAGGTACCTGAAAAACCCCATCAATCCCTGTTGCCATCATCATCCCAACAGCAACAAATTCACGTCAAAAACGAAGACCCAGAAGAAGAGGAAGACCCAGAAGAAGAGGAAGAGGAAGAAGGAGAAGAGGAAGAAGAAGAAACAGGAGAAGAAGAAGAAGAACAACAACAAGAAAAAGAAAAGGAAAAAGAAAAAGAAAAAGAAAAAGAAGTGCCTGGATTCTTGAAATCAATTGATGAACTCAACAATCTCTCATCCTCCATTACCGAATTTTATCATAGATTTCATGAATTACAAAACCACCTCGATTTTATCAATTCTGCCCTTCACCACCACGAACAACTGCAGCTGAACTTAACAATTCAATCTCAAACGCCTACTACGACGACGGAACCACCACCAGCAGCTGAAGCAACTATCGCCAAAAATCAAACAGCAGCACAACTGTCGACAACAGTTGTTACTAATTCAACCCCACCGCCGCCTAAACCGTCATCGTCATCATCTGAGCTTATTAGTCTATGTGAAACGATGTGCGGAAGAGGCCTCCGTAAATATCTGACTTCCAATCTCTCAGACATCCCTAAACTACGCTCCCAAGTGCCTCCCGCATTGAAGTGCTCTCCCAAACCTGCTAAATTAGTTTTAGATTGTTGTGGAGGGTTTTATTTGCAGGGAAGCCGTGCTTTTTCCAAGGGTTCTCATATGGTTCCTGGAAGAAAAGCTAGCATTTTGATTTTAGAATTCTTTTTGTTAACTATTGATGATGGCTTTGCCATTACCATTGATCCTGATGTCAAGCAGGATGCTGATCAGGCTTCTGTTGCTTGGAGAAAGAGGCTTATTGCTGAAGGTGGTGTGAATAAAGCTAGTGAAATTGATGCTAAGGGTCTGCTTCTTTTTCTTGGTTGTTTTGGTATTCCTAAAGTCTTTACTAACTCTGATGTTTGGGATTTGGTTCGCTTTAGTAATTCTATGCGCATTTCTGATGCCCTTAAACGATCCCACTCTCTTGTCACCAGAGTTTCAGGTACCACATCTTCTTCTTGTTTTTTTTTTTAATACCATTTGTAGTTTATTTTATTCCTCGTATGTATTTAATTGTTTTTATTATAGAGTATGAAGATAATGAACACTTCTACCTAAATGCCTCTGAGTGTTCCATGTCAATGTGCTGATCATGCTTCTCTTCCGATTAGGCTGACTTGAAATCTGTTATGGAGCATTATTGGTGGATACTTTTAAGTTTTGCTGTATCCATGCTCATCAGGTTGTGCTCCTAAAGTAATAAATTTTGGCTTCTGATGACTACACAGTAAGAGATCTCTATTGTGTGGACAGATACGGGTCATACATTTTAGTTAAGTTGCCGGTTGCCTTGATGGATTCAAATTTTAGCACAAAACAATTTCCTTGAGCATATCATAAATCATAACACACTTGGATGGCTGATTGGTATGACTGGATGGTGCTAAGTCTATACACTCAGGCCTCAGAGGGGAGTCGAGACAGTCAAATTCTTTATGGTCTGCTTTTGAGTCAGAACTCAGAATGCAAAAGATGCACACCCACAACAGATCAATTACACGATTTGCATCAGGTTTTCTTTTCATCTTGATTGCTGTTAAGAGGACTGGATGAGTGTAGCCTGTGGAAAGTTTCAAGGGAATGTGTGCCATAAGTCGAACAAAATGTAATGCTGCAGAGGGGTAGCTTAGGCAATTACGAACTTTGCCTGTGCTTGTATTTTCTTCATTTCACACTTCAATACTTAGATATATTCATATATATGGCATTCAAGCTTATCATGTTTAATCCTAAATCCTCCTTTGCCGTCTTGATAGACTTCTGATGTTGTTTAGTGTTCGTGAAAGTTCTAATAGGGATGCCATTGTTCACTGGAATTCCCTTGTTTGATGAAAGTTTACCTAGTTTTCAACAATTTAACTTTTTAAAGTGTGAAGTTAATTTTCATCTACAATTGTGAGGAAATGCTTTTTGTGTACTTACTTTACATCATACTTGACATCAGATATCCTTGAGAGAATGATGAACAATGGAATGAAAATTGAAGCTGTTGATGTGGCTTGTACTTTTGGGGTTGAGGATAGGTTTCCTCCTCAGAAACTCCTGATTACACTACTACGAGATTCTAAAGAAGCATTGAATAGGAGAAAAAGAGAAGCAAATAATTCACCCATCTTACTGGTATGGCTGTTTTTCACTTTATTAATATACATTGTCATCGTCTTTGTTGATTGATACACAATTTGTGATGACCTTTTAAAGAAAGAAGCAAATCAGAAGCAGTTGGCCACACTGAAATCTGTTAAGAAGTTTCTTGAAGATCGCAAGCTCGATCCTAACAAACTTGTTCCTGGATGGCGATTGAGAGAAAAGATAGAGAAGTTAGAGAAAGATATCGCTGACCTTAATAGAAAGATTGAAGACAAAGTGACACCAAAAAGAAAAGTAGATGAAAATGAGTTCTCGAATAACTTGAAGAGTGAAGAAACAAAACGTGTACGATTTACAGTTTCACCCCATGTTTCTTCTCCAGGCTTTGGGTTGCACGAACAAAGGGCTCTTGGTCATGTGAATGGCTATGGCTATGGTTATGGCTTATACAATGCTTCGACTAGAAAAAATCTGTTGGATGGTGGATTCTCTGGTCACATTCATGATCCTCCTGTTGCTGGAGGATCTATGCTGTATGGATCTGGTTCCTACTCAGCTCCATATGGTGTCCCATCCACCAGTTCCTTTGCTGCAGTTCACAGGGAGATGCTTCCAGATAGGACTGGTCAAATAATTGGAAGTAATGGTACAGCAAATACATGGAGTGGTGTTGGGAGCAGTTCCAATATCGATGGAACACGGGGGTACAGTTTTGTTCATCAACCTGCATCTGGACTGTTTGGGCCATCACCAGCAATAGAAGGCTTTGCAGGTCTACCAGATTCTTCACCTACCGGTGCTGCTAATCGAAGCACAGCTTCTGATCTGTATCGATTTGCTGATGCAGTTATGTGACTGCAACAGATTCAGCGAGTCTGGTTCATCTGGCTTGTCACTATTTGTTGGAAGGGTTCTGATTCACTAAACAAGTCTCGTTGCCTAGTTTGATGTGTAAATTAAATGCAGTAGTTTCTTTTACAGAGAAAGGCTGAAGCATGAATTCGTTTTAGTTGTCACAAGGGTGCTCCTCAGCTGTCTGTGCATCAGGTCATATAGCAAACACAATCTACTTCGGATGGCATTGGAGTGGAAAATGCATAGCCAAGATCATTCATTTTTCAGGTGTTTTCTTGCAATTGTGGATAGCTTCGATTCATATGGGATAGGTGCCATTTTCTCAAGGCAAACAAGTGGGTGGCTTCAGTTCATTTAGGCCAGATACCATTTTTGCAATGCAAGCCTAGTGTTCCGGTGTTGAAGACAATGTGCATTGTAGTTGTTAGTAGGCTTTCCCTTGATCTTTCCCATTATGAGGCTGCTGTAAATAAAAACAAGAATGCTATCGTAGCAAATATAACATTATGCTCTGTGCTTTATCAAATTCATTCATTTTAACGAGTTCTTGTTTCAAGGACATCATGCTCTGTGCTTATATGCAGCAGACCAATTAGGTTTTTTTTTTTTTGAACTGAACAGACCAATTAGGTTCAAGTTGCACAAAATTAACTTTACACAGGCAAAAACCTGTGCTGCTTTAGTTTACATGCAGGTGGTAATGTGGTACCGGTACCAAGAGTAACATTCAATAAAACCCACATATTATATTATATGATACAAAGAGATGGGCAAGTAACATTTTATATATAGAAAAAACAGTGTAATGAAAAATACTGGCGCTTTAAACCTTAGGCCAATCATCAGTTTTTAACGTTTTGCATATTATACTACAAGTTAAAGACAATGATGGTCAAGGGGACACTTGTTAAATTAGTCCTCGGGCTCATTTTAGGAAACTTGGCAGGCTTGTGCAATGGAGGTCTGCAGGTAGGATTTTATAGAGGCAAATGTGGGTTTACTGATATAGAGGCTATAGTTGCTGGAGTTGTCACAAGACAATTCTTTAGAGATCCTACTATTGTGGCTGCTCTCTTACGCTTGCAGTTCCATGATTGCTTTTCTAATGTAAGCTTCCATTTCTGTTAAATATACTTTGTCAAGAAAGTGTTTAATTAAAATTAACCATTAACTAACAAGGACTAATCCATTCACATGATCCATGCACCAAGAAGCATGGAAGATGTATTCGTTAGAAAGCAAGTTTTGTGTGCATCTTTTCTGAGTTTTAAGCTTTTATGTATTTTGTTTAATTATTTAACAAGTTGGTGGCAGTTGTTAATATGCATGAACTCATTTTTATACCAATATTAACAATAATAATGTATGAATTTTATTCTCATCTGAATTATTTTTTTTTCTTTTAATGTTACAAATTCTCTTAATTCAGGGCTAACAATTTGATAGAATGATGATTGGTAAAATTTACTAACTAATTGTTTACGGAATAATGGTGGAAAAGGGTTGCGATGCATCACTACTTCTAGATGGAAGCAACAGTGAGAAAACAGCACCACCAAATCTGAGCGTTAGAGGATACGACATTATAGATCAAGCAAAAGCTGCAGTGGAGAGTGTGTGTCCCGGTGTTGTCTCGTGTGCTGATCTCATTGCAATTGCTACTAGAGATGCCGTTTTCTTGGTATATATTTCTCTCTCTCTCTTACCCTTCTGCTCACTCTGGCATAATTGATTTGTGCATATAATTCGCGTCAAAATGAAACTCTTGAAAAAAGCATCAATTCTTAGCTTTTTTAATGAATTAATTCGGATACAGTTGCGACCTGCTAAAAACTCCCTCTAAATGTAAATGCACACGCCTTTACATTGTATATGAGCTTATGAATATGCATTGATTTACAGAGTGGAGGAGGAAGATACAATGTTCAAACAGGAAGAAGGGACGGTTTAGTATCTACAGGTCGTAATGTGACTATCCTAGGACCGAAAGTATCAGTACCTGAAGCAATCGCAGCTTTTGCAGATAAAGGTCTCGATGCTACAGACCTGGTGCTTCTTTTAGGTACTCAAAGAATACAATTTTCCAGTTACTAACAGGAATTTAGTTTCGGTTCATAACTTAGCAAAATTAAGAAAATGAGAAAACAAACCATTTATGCATTTTGTGTTGTAGGTGCTCATTCTGTTGGAGTGACTCATTGTTCGCTAATCAAAGATCGTCTCTACAATTTCCAAGGCAGCGGAAATCCAGATCCAATGATGGATCCTTTCCTAGTTAATCTATTAAGATTAAGGTGTCCTCAGTTTTCTCCAGTAGACAACACAATCAACCTTGATCAAAATCCATTTAGTCCATTCTTTATGGACGTGTCATACTACCAGAATATAGTGATGCACAGAGGCATTCTCCAAATAGACCAAGAGCTTGGAATGGACCCCTTCACTATGCCTATAGTCAGAAATCTAGCTGGTGAATTTGATTTTCCAATAAGGTTTGGTGCTGCCATGGTTAAATTAGGTGCCATTGGAGTTCTTACTGGTACACAGGGAGAGATTAGGAGATCATGTAGAGCTACTAACAGTGAACAATAAGAAAAGAAAACCCTTTTTGCTTCTTGCTTAAGCGATGTTTTAATTGTAATTGTAAGGATTGTATTGTAATAAATAAATGTTCATCAACTGTGAATTCGAAAGGGAGAATCTGAAATCCAAAATCCAATTTTTTGGAGTTAGGAGAGGGGATTTGAACATAGGAAACCAAAGTTGAATTGTTTTATTTTAGTACTACAAATTAGAAGCTAATGACTTTCAATACAAAGCATGCAAATAAGAAAACATTCACAACAAATGCAAAAATTAGTCCAAAAATCACATTTTTTTTTTATATGCCCCAGAAAGGTACATATATGATAAAACCAAGAAAGATTCAAACTTTAACGACAACACCCAGAAACAGAATTCTTTTCCGCTTACTTACTAGCAATGAAGAAACAGAGTTACTTTTGGTCCTTTACAATCTTCGTCTCCTCATGCTGTTTCGGAATTGGTTGAATCCTGACATATGGGGTTCTGGTTAATGTCTGGCCTTTCAAAGCAGCAACATAGCGATCATTAGTATCTTCTTTTCGCTTGAGTTCACCGAGGTATTCAGCTAAGCGCTCTTGATTAACTTTACCCATCATTAAGGATTCGTGGCGGGCGTTTTGGCGAAGACGGGCTTCAAGCTCTGGGTTTTTGGAGTTGGTGAATTCCATCACGAAATAGCCGATTACGCCAGGAACAACGCCGCATAGAGTAGCGAAGGTGAAGAAGAATGGCTTTGAATCTCTCGTTTTCCTCACTATCCACCTCCATGTCTCGCTCTTCTCCCACAGAATCGACATGATGATGACGATCAATCTCAAAACCAAAAACCCTTTTAGGCTTCTATCGTATCGTTGATTGATTCTACGATTTTAAGCAAATGGAAACTTATCACCGGTCGCTTACCCGGCCCGCTTGACTCTAATATATCTGGTTTCGTTGATGGTCATAAAGCCTGAGACCGGCCCAAATCATGTGTTATTATTATTTTTTGAAATGCAATGACAACTTTTTTTTTTTAATAATAATCCAAAAAAACAAATAAATTTAACTGGAATCAAGAAATATAAATAAATTATGTTATAAGAATAATTTTTCTTCTAAAATTATTTAATCATATTAACAAGAAAATTATAAGTAACATCTTAATTGTAATTGAAATAACGACAAGAAACACACACAATTATTTTTTTATAAGCACACAAACAATTATAAATTGATTAAAGTACCATAAGATAAATTTTTAAATAAGTCTGATCAATTTTAAATATTTTATCATTTTTATAGTAAAAAATAAATAGAACCTCATAAAAGAAGACAAACCAAGTTTCATAAGAAAGCCAAAACAAATAACTTATAAAGAAATATGAGATGTCCCAAATTAAAAAATTCAAAATGGATGTTTTTATAAATTACAAATAAAAAATTTGATAGATACTTAATTAATATGTATTGAAATATTAAATAAATTTAAGTTGAAAAATATAGATGCTCATTTTGTATATCCAATTTGAGACATTAAGTATTATCTTAATTCATAATATTTCATGAAAACATAAAAAAAAGGTAGTTTATTATTAAAAAAAAGTAAAGAAAAATCATCACTGATAGGCAAAAAGTCACTTGTTATTTAAACATCACAAAAGGATATTCTAATTAATTTCATTTTAAACATTATTTTGAAAAAAAAATTAGAGAAATAAAATTACATTTTACCGCAGTCTGTGCCAATCGAACCCACGAACACATGTTAAAAGCCATGCGCTCTACCGGCTGAGCTAAGACGGCTACGACAAGCTTGTCTATATTTTTTAAGAAAATTTAAACAATTTAAATTCAACAGAGACGACCGTTAGGCTTTGTGGCGGGAGAGATTCAAGAACCCTTCATAATTCAATACTATATAAATTCTTTTCTTTTTCATCTCTGCAAAAGACTAAAAATTTGAATGATTTGTGTCGCAGATGGATGATAAAAAGAGACGAGAACGGCAACTTCAATCAGATTGGTACTCTCCTCGGCGACTTCACGATAGCCCCACCAATTCCAATTATCCAGTACTCAGTTTCTTTCTTCTTTGCTTGATTCTTGTTGCCGATTTTCTTGATCTTTAATTGACGTTTAATTGTTTCTTGTCTGTGCCAAAGGGTGATCGGTTTATTCCAAATAGGAGTTTGATGAATCTTGATCAAGCCCACAGTTTGTTGACAAATAGAACTACTGAACTTTCTAATACCAGTTGCAATGTAAGTTGTTTTTTTTTTTTTCGAATGAATTTTCATGGGTTCTTCTTCCATAATCCTTTGGATTCTGATTAATTTGTATTTTTTTTTGGTTGTGATATTAATCAATTAATTATTGGGTGGGGCAGGAAGTATACCAACAGAAATTGATGGAGAGTATGATTTTGGACACGCAAGGTAGACCCTTTAAGATGTTAGTTTTTAGAGGAAGTCCAAAATTGAATACCAAGAAAACCATTGATCAAATGCGAAGGGATGATGCTGATGCTCTCAGAAATACTCCCAACCAATTCCAATGTCTCCGCCGCTTGCCTAAGGTTACTCGCTCATTTTTTGCTTCTTTGCAGCATTTCTATTTATATAATACAAAGACTTGAATTTCCTCTTCATGATCAACTGGTATATTCATTATCTTTCTTGGGTACTTTTTAATTTGTGTGTTAAATTATATAATGTGCTTTGTTTTTTTTTTTTTTTACTGATTTTAGTCTTTTTCTGCAGAAGGAAACTAGGGTTCTGGATGCACCGAATATTTTAGATGATTACTATGTGAATCTGATAGATTGGGGAAAGAACAATGTTATTGCTGTTGCATTAGGCCAAGCAATATTCCTATGGAACGCAGAGAACACACAAGTTGTAAAATTGTTGGAAAGTGAAGGCGGCAATGACTACCCAACAAGCATATCTTGGACTGGAGATGCCAGACATTTAGCAGTTGGATATATGCAATCTAAACTTCAGCTTTGGGATTTGCAGACATCCAAATGTGTAAGCTTTGTGTTTGCTTTTCTCAATCTCAAATACTAGTTTCTACTTTACATTATTTATAAGGTTCCATTTTCTGTTAACAGATTCGACAAATGGAGGATAGTCACAGTGATAGAATAGCGACTCTTGCTTGGAATGGCCATATCTTAACATCAGGAAGCCGAGACAAAACCATAGTAAACCATGATGGTAATTGGATTATTAATTATACTCTTATATTATATATGCTTTAATTTTCCACTTCATTTAAGAATGAGATGGTTTTGATTTTGTTTTTCTTGCTTGTTGACAGTAAGAGTGAGAAACAATCTAATTTCCAGGATAGAAACACATACAGAAGAAGTCTGCGGCTTGAAATGGTCTGGAGAAGGAAATTTATTGGCAAGTGGTGGAAATGAAAATAATGTTTTCATTTGGGAAGCTTCCAAAATGAGCTCCTCCAATTTCTTGCACCAGTTCAAGAACCACCGAGCTGCTGTCAAAGCTCTTGCTTGGTGTCCCTATCAATTTAAAGTGCTTGCTTCAGGAGGAGGCACAAAAGATGGATGTATTAAGATATGGAATGTACAGAAAGGCTCTTGTATTCATAGCATAGATACTAATTCACAGGCAAGCGTGTTTCCTTCCTGAAGTCATATTTTATAGGAGTTATTAGAAAAATATTGAAAGATTTTCTGAAATGAGTATTATGAATGCTAAATTGCTCAGATTTCTGCTCTGGAATGGAACAAACATCACAAGGAGATATTAAGCGGCCACGGCTATGGTCTGGGTCAGATTGGAAACCACCTAAGCTTGTGGAAATACCCTTCCCTGATCAAAGTGGGAGAAATAAAAGGTCACACCAACAGAGTCCTTGGGCTTTCTCAGGTTTGATAGCTTGAAGGCTTGAGTTATCTAGTGAGTGGAGCATTCCTACGTACAGCTAAAAAGCCTAAAATCTTTCATTGATTTGTTGCAGAGTCCTGATGGGTTAACCGTTGTATCAGCTGGAGGAGATCAAACACTTCGCTTTTGGGAGATATTTGGACCACCTTGTTCTGAAAGCTCCAAGCTATCGAGTCTTGAGAGCCTTCTGTCTCTAAAGACATCACCCATAAGATGATGGACAAATTTTACTTTGCTTGTAACTTAATTTACCCTATTTTCAGGCAAATCTATAAGAGCACGAGAGAGTTTTTCTCCCCCCTTCTGCAGAACCGCATTCATGCTGTTACTGCTAATGTTTGTTTACGATAAAAATAGCTTATATATATAGGGTCCAACATCGTCTTCAGGTGGGTTGGTTTTCAACCCTAGATTTTAACATTTTAGTCAAGAGACTTGGATGTGTCTATTCTGTTCATATCTCAGGTTCTCAGATTTCATTTCACTCTCGAATTTCTCCTGTAATGTCAGGGCGGGAAGATATAATTGCATAGCAAAGAAATTTAACATAAAAATTACTTTATTCAGTGATGCATATTCAATTTTTTTACAGCTGACAAAAGGAATATTTAGAATACAGAGTGTTGGAGTGATTACAACATTTTCAGTCTGCCGCTCCAACTGATCTCCATACTAAAATCGATGTGAAAAGAAGCCACAAAATTTTTCACCTCATTGGAACCTAAAATTATCCTGAGTTATTCAGTCTCAGAGTCATCATTTTCACTACTATCCAGATACATCTCAACGTCACCACTTGCCACAATGTCCTCCTCTTCGGCTTTTCTCCTCTTCTCCTCTTCTCTTTCTGCCACTTGAGTTTTAGCAGCTTCAAGTCTTGCACTGACTGCTTCCCACGACACAAGCTTTTCTATGAATGTTGTTATGTAATCAGGGCGCCGGTTCTGCAAGGAACGACATTTTGACAGTTCATAGACCGCAGCTTTAATCCCAGGAAATGGAAACATATAACATAGAAAGCAAACTGTAAAATCATTTCCCTGTCTGTCTCACCTGGTAGTCAAGGTAGTAAGCATGCTGTCATCACAAAGAAAATTCCAAAAACCAAAAGAGCAATCAGTTGATTCAAATTATTCTCAGCTGAAAGTATGTCAAAGTTAATTAAATATGATATTAGAAAAAAGAATTATGTAATACCTCCCAGACATCAATAGTAAGGAGTGGCTGCAAGAGATCAGTAAAAAAGTCAGATGCATATAACAAACAAGATAACAAAATGTGAACGCAATGCTGTGCATGGAACCTGAATTATAAACTTATATTGAGCCATAGATACTTACATGGTAATCCCAAACAAGAGGATTTACAGCGTTGGGACTCTTGACCACTACAAGCTTTTTGTCCTCCTCTGATGGACGAGGATTTACTGCATTCTCAACATCAAGCCTGTTTGCTTTGTCTAAGATGAAATGGAAATGAAATAGAGTCCCATCAAATTTCAAGCTATATTTTTAATCGAGAAAAGAGAGAACAACAAAGTAGGAGATGACTCACATGCAAGCCAAGCCCACCCAGAACCAAACTGTGTAGCTGCAGCTGTCTTAAACTCTTCCACGAATTTTTCAAAGGAACCAAAGTCTCTTTCAATCAATTGCAGGAGTTCTCCTGATGGCTTTCCTCCGCCACCTGGTTTCATGCATCCCCAGAAGAACTCATGATTCCAGGCCTGAAATCAGGTTCACAGAATAATGTTTTTACAAGAAAAATCAAGTAGTAAAATAAAGAAAAGCAATGCCAGAGCAGACACAAGGAGAGATGCTTTAGTGAAGGGAATTGTACTCATATCAGGATAATTCCCAAGTTGCCATTCCTTGATTTTAGATATTCGAAAACTAATTGAAAAAAATGGGACTTAACCCAAGTTATGCATATCTAGTCAAACTGCAAAGGAGAAAAAAGAGCATTAGCCATCCACCATGGCATACCTGTGCAGCATTGTTAAAAGCAGGAAGCACATCACCCTTGTTGTAAGTAACAAGCACAACGTCTTCTAATGACATTCCATCTAGTTCAGTTCCGACAATTTGTTTGTTCAAGTTATCAACATAAGCCCGGTGATGTTTTCCCCAGTGATACTCAAAGGTCTTCTTGCTCATTAGGGGCTCTAAAGCATCCTGACACATAAGCCATCCCAACAAAAATGAACTCTCAAGGTTATAACACCATAGTAACTACGACTAATTTTAGCAGATACTACCTACCAGGGGATACGGAGGAGGTTTAAGCTCAAGTTTCGCTGTAATTATAGTAGGAGTAGCCTGTCTTGTGCACTGCCTCTATACCACACAACATCATCAATTCATAATTGAAACAAAAAGAAAGGTCAGCACACTAGAGTCTAAAAACCCTGTAAAGCATTTTATCAAACATCCTGTGTGCAGACTCTGTGAAGCATATTAGCGTGATGCAAACCTTTTTTGTCCGTTGTAATCCACGAAATCCAGCTGCCAAGCAACCGAGCACTCGGTATTAGAACCACAAAAATGGCAAACAAGAAGAGAAGAGAAAGCAAAGGAGATGACGGACCTTGGCTTGGAAACAGCCCCCAGGTTAGCGAAGTGGACGCAGTGGCTGGTAAAACCATTTGTCCTGTCTGTGTGCGCGTCTCTCTCTCGAGAAATTTCTGCTTTTTGAATATGCAGATGGGAACTTTACAACTGACACTGTTATTGGTTGGGCATGCTTTCAATTTATGTTTTATTTGTTAATTTGGACCTTTACACCGTTGATTTTGCCACGTGGGAAGCTTGTTTTGTGAGATCTGAACGCTTGATTTCATCCAGGTCGTGTACTACTACTTACGTACTGCAATATGTTCGCATAGACTTGCAGTACAACAACAAATGTAGTGTAGTACTTGAAATGATAGAAGTACTTGGCTTCATTAAGACAACCAAAAGCTGTGTACTCGTGTTTAGTTAATTTGATATTAGAGTATTACTTGGTCCTAATTGAGTAAAATTAATAGAGATTGAAATTCCAATTCCAATTGATTCATTTAAGTCTTGAAAAAGAATCATTACAACATCTTTTGAAGTTTGTAACAAAATGGGAATCTGTCGTTTTAATTGGCAATTGTAGTGCCAACAAATCTTATTTGAGTTCACTGAGGAAGAACTGGTGATGTCTGAACTATTATTATTATGCCCATACTCTTTTTCTAGGTACAAGATCTGATGTCTTAATCTCATCTATTTTTGCTGCTACAATGAAGTCATTCATGCTCAGTCCTCCTGAAAAGAAATTCAAAACAGATAGTTTGAGTCAGAAATTAGACACTCAGGAAAAATAAATTTGTGAAAGTGAAGAGCTTACTGATGGATTCAGTCCAAAGTTCTGCTCTAACTTGAGTGGTCCGTTCCAAGTGCAGATTTGGAAAATGGCCTGAAGCCTCTGCAACCTTGTAAATTCTATTCATAAGTTCAACACCACATTTGAAGCCTTTCAATCTCCACAAGCATTGTAGTTTAAGCCCGTCTTCTTCTTCCAGAAGTCTCCAGCCAACAACCTGCACATCAGATCAGATCATATACTTTTCAGCAATGGTTCTTGGTATGTTAATTCCTTTCGAAAATCAGAACTCAAATGAGCACTTGTATGAATTTTCTTCACAGAGTTATGCAAAGACCGGCCATTTCTAAAGTTACTCTGGTTGTTTGGCACTAAAAATAAAACTGATACCAACTAATTGCATTGAAGGAAGAAAGATTCTCTGCTTTCTTTGGCTTATGCATATTGGAATAGAAGCATTAAGCATTTCAGATATGTGAGGAAGTTCACACGTTATTGCTAATAGGATGCGAAACAAGATTCTTTCAAGCAACTTAAAGAAGTTGATTAATTCTCCAGTGGAATGTCGTTGTTTAGCTCTAATCAATAGCTTCTAATTTATGAGTTAACAAATAGCAATACCCGTCTTCACATTACCATTTACAGTATATCAAGAAACAATATTGATGGACCAAGAATGTTTAAAGTACCTTATCAGTTATCACAGTAAAGCAAGAAAATGCATGTTTCCATTCTAAATGATACTTAAATATGCCTCTCTTGCAGTATCAGATGCTAAACAATGCCTCAAATTTGTTACTTTGTTAAAGAAGATTATATATGTAAAGACAGGACTTCACTTTGCTATTCAAAAGTGCAGAGCTTTAACAACATAAGAGGAGAAAACACATCAAAATTAGCAAAGGAGAAGCTTTCCTCAGCAATTGAATTACAATTCTTTTAGAAAAAGATTGCATTTTATTTATTTGTTTTGGGCTAGATATGTTAGATAAGCTACAAAGGAATAGTAACTCTGCCCTATTTAGTCCTAAAAGAATAAATTATGCTCCTCCTATATATACTTTGGTCTGTTAACAACCAAATTTAGTAATTTACAAATGGGTAGGCACTAATAAGACTCCACAACCTAAACCAAATAAGCAGAGTAAGTGATAAAGTAGCATAATTGAACAAAAAAAAAAAAAAGATGACCTTTCTTAGGAGAGATAGAGCATCATCTTTAGACATGGGAGGCTGAAGAGGAGAGATAGGAGAGCAGTCTTGCTGGGAAAGAGAGAGGGCAGACACTTTAGGAATAAGAATCTTATGCTCAGTATTTCCAAAACCTAAAACCTTATCTCCAAAGTTACTTTCTATTTCAGCAGGGAATGGGTCTCTGGCCCCAAAATCACCCAGCATGTCTCCTCCTCCCACCGCCGCAATTTTAATGCTTCCCGCTCTCCTCCGCCTCAATACCCACATATCATTACGCTGACGACCTGAAACACCACATGGTTTAGGAAGTGATGGAAGAGTGAAACAGAGGTTTGCTCTCGTAGCCATTAAAATATTAAAAAGAAAAAGCTTACAACAAGAAGGCTTGTCTTTGTTGAGTGAGTGAGGTCTTAAATGAAATGACTTTATCTTGTGGCTGGGAAGACCAGAGTGTGGGGCCAACAAAGACCCACCACAGAAGAATGTGTTGTTTAAGAATGAACGGCATGTCGTTTCGTATTGACAATGTTACCGTTGTGAAAAGGAGAGGATAGGAGGCAACTGTTCGTTCTACTGGTGTTGTATAAAAACCAACCATGCCGTTTTGTTACATTAATTTTACTGCTCTTTTTTTTTTTTTTTCTCTGATCAAATTTTATAACATTCTTTCAATGGCTAACTTACAATTTGTTGAAGAAACCCCACCATCAACGCCGGTTTCTTCCAGTACCAACACCCTCCTCCACTTATCAGGTTCATTACATGGAGACACTATCCAAGTGGAGGGTGACACTGGTAGTTTACAATTCTCTATGCAATTCAATATCCACAGTAAGCATAAACACAAACATCATGTTTCTGGGATTAACCAATGTCACTTTATGACCGAAAATGTTTTTGAAAACAATCGCACTCTTAAGACCACAACTTCATCTTCTTCTTCTTCTTCTTATACCACTCCAAATAATACTTTTCGAGTCGAAGATCAAAATGCACAAGAACAAGCACGAGCAGACCTATTAACCGTTGACAACAACGGGACTGTTGAGACTGCCGATTCTAACACAAGAAATAGATTTGGCATCTTGACAAGGCTGAGAAGTGGGGCTATATCTCCGATCAACTACTCATCTCCTCGCACTTCTTATGCCATGTCTTGTGAGAGTTTAAAGACAAAAGTAAAGAGCCGAGGGAATATGGATATACTATTAAGAACTGTACTTAGAAGACATAGTCTTCCTATAAGACCCTGTAATTCTTATGCTTTCTTTGTGATGGCTAATTGGAGTTCGGTTAAGAACTCTTCCTTCAATGAAGTGAGCAAGACTCTGGGTCAAATGTGGTGTCAAATCTCTCCTGGAGAGAAGAAGGTACACCAAAAAATTTGTTTATTTACTGCATATAATCAACCATTGTTCTGGTTATAAATATACCCTTTGAATTTCTATTTTTGTATGTAGGTGTTTGCAGGTATGGCCCTGAAGGACAGTATGAGATATAAGAGACAATGCGCACTCTTCAAGGGATCTAGAAACGGACAAGGTAACAAAAAGATGCAGCACAGAAGAAGCAACAGATGAGGACATTGTGTACCTTGATAGAATGTGTAATTTGTTTATGTGAATTGGTTTTTAACTTTCAATTTTGCACACACAACACAATTATTTATCAACAAGTTTGAAATGTAATCACTATTTTGACTCGAATATTAACATACCTATATGCATCAAATCCGGGCTTTATTTAATGGCACAGCAACAACCTTGAATTTTGAGTGTTAATTCTCAATTTTCATTAAACCCACCAAGTGTTTAGGTTGTACTTGTTTGTCCAATAAGACACTTTTCAGTGAGATTAAGCATCTGCAAATTGCAATCAATAAAATGAAATTCAATAATGGATTTGGTTTTTGTTCAACATATATACATTACACCCTTAATCAGATAAGCAGCTACAAAATGGAATGATATGATATCTTTGCTTGTCTGTTGTCACAAGGAGAATGGTTGTGAATACACATCGAATGGTTCATTGGCAGTTAACTGTGGTTCCTGCAGCAAAGTTTAAATATTGAATTCAGTACAGCCCAAAATATGGGTGTTCAAATCACTTAATCAACACAATAGTGCACATTGATGAACTAATTGTTGGGCGTGCTTCAATTAACCATCTTCTATGAGGGTGCTTGGATAATGTGTGGAATAGTTTAGTGATAAAATATGCAGGGATGTTTTACCATTTCCCTTCCCAATAGATTGTGTAGACTCCAGAAAAGGCAGCTTATGAATTTTGAAAGGAGCAAGGAAAATCAACACAACAAGAGCAATAGAACATTAACTTGGTGACTTTTACTAATAGCGCAGAGAACCTCTTGTCAGGAAACTCGACACATGAAACCAAGAACCATGATATGAAAGTGTTCCTATGCAGGGACTCGATTTCATTGGTTTGGTTTTCTTTTCTTCCAAGCAAGAAACTATGCTCAACAAAAATGTCTGATAAGCATGGAGACCAAACACGATAGTAGTGACAAGCATACCTGTCTAAGCCCGCCGAGGCTACCTCCAGTCAAGAGCATTGAGATAAGAGAAGTCACAATGCCACCATCTGCTGCAGGGTCTACATTTTTAATGGTAGATCGCATTGCATTTAACATGTTCCCATATGTAGTTCCATGACCACGTTCAACGGCTTGGATGAAAGAATACGTCATTGCACCTGTTGACGTAACTCTTGATAGAGCCTGACCATGAATGCATCAGAATTAAAATTTTGGACACTAGTCTGCAGTATTTTATAATCTTTTCTTATTTTCTACTTGAAATATAAAGTTTAATTGGTGTATATCTGCCTAGGAGTTTACCGAAGTATCAGCAGATGTTTGATCATCGTCACAGCCACTAAAGGAGATTGCTTCCCCACCACTTGTTCCTTTCCATACCCCTGATCGAGGGCGATGATCCTCCCAGCCATACCTCCCATGCCTAAAACAAGAAATGCTAGAACGTATAAGCTAGGAAAACATCCAGTTGACAGCAAGCAAGAAAATGCAAGTACACATTCAATACTAAGACAAGTTGGCCAAGGCTCCAATTAATAGGGCTCCTTACTGTGATTTGCATTACTTGTAAAATTAGGGACAAACCTGATTTAAGGATTTTAACTTAGAAAAAGAATTTGCACTTTCATTGCATCCATTACCATTTCAATGATCAATTTCCCCCATCATATGCGATCCAATGGTGTAATGCAAAGATTTCCAACAGATTTAGAATAACAAAAGAAAGAAAATAACTCACCGATCCATTCTGCAGAGATAAGGTAAATCCAACACAGTGCCACTATGGCAAGCATCAATGATGGCATGTAGCTTAACCCCACGAGGAAGAGGCCTGACAATGGTTGCATTGATCTCATCATCCACAATCATTCCCTGAGTTTCAAAATCCGTCGGACAAAGCGTTTCATCATATCCATCCACCTCATCCCCTGTGTAATTCCTCTGCTGTGAACCATGACCAGAATAGTGAAACACCAAGGAATCTCCAGGCCTACAACCCTGCACTAGCCAGAACAATGCCATTCTCATATTATGCTTGGTTGGCCGTCTATAAGGATCACTTTCTTCTTCTGAAAATTGGCAAACGCTCACCGTGAATACTAATGAGGAAAAATCTTAACAGAAGTGCATTACTCACAAACATTCATCCAACAAGTGATTTACTTTATCTAGTTCACAGGTAAATAAATCAATAACATAGTGTTTAGAAACTAAAAGAAAAAAAAAAATACCACAAGATTTTAACTTAATTTAATTAATTTAGATCAATTTTGATATATGGGAAAGATCATAGGTGACAAAATGTAATTTTGAAATAAAGACAAAATAAATTCAATAGCCAAAGACTAGATAACAAGCTGTCAAACAAAATCAACCAATAGAATAAATAATAAACAAATCATGATATAGTTGGCGATGACATAAGCCACATTCCATTTTAAAAAACCACTACAATAATTGAAACCCAACGAGGAAAAAAAAAAGCGATATGAACAAAGACCAAAGAAAAAGAAGAAGAATTACCTGTGAGCATAAGAATGGAAGATTCAGGGAACTTGAACTTGTTAATTAACAAGTACTTCATGCACTTAGCATCATTAATACATCCTTTGAGCTCGTTCCTTGTGTTCTTATAAGAGACCCCGCAGATAACAGCGCGTTTGCTGCCATGTGAAGAAGGGAGAGGGCCAGAAGGCGCGTGGTTGTAAGGAGAAGGAGGAGGTGGTGGTTGGTAGTGGTGGTGGGATTGACCGGAGGAGGAGTGATACGGCGGAGGTTGGTGTGGAGGAGCAGCACGAGGCTCAGCTATGAGAGTAACGGCTTTACAGATTGCACAGCGGATTGACTTGGCACCTGGCGGGATTTGTAACGGTGTCCGGCAATTTGAACAGTCCACAAGCATATACATAGCGATATAAATTATATTATGATAAATAAAAAGAAATGAAATAAAAGAAGTGCCTCTGCCTTAAGAAATAAATAAAAATGGGTATTGGTGATGAGGATGATATCAAATCGAAGTGGGTGAGAAGAGAAGAGAATTGGCTTTATTAAGGTCGAAATAGGAAAAGAAAGAAGGCTTTGATGGACTTTGACTTGCTTATTTTAATTTAATGGAAACTGACCAATGATAAAATAGAAGATTTATTTATATCAAAGGCTTCTTCAAGGAAACCATCAACTTAATTACTTATGGCCATGGTTCATAAACAATTTAATTATGCCAATAATTTTCGAATTTGTAATCAATAAACATCATTGGCTTTTTAATTTGGATTTTGTGATGAGTGAAACAGGAAGAGTAGTTGACTGGGCCCTGCTGGAACTTGCTCAATTTATTGTTTTTTCTTTCTTGAACAGGAAATACAGTTTTATAGAGAGAAATTTCTTGCATGGACCATTAATGGGTCCATGATAAGTAGGTCTCACATGTGGGTATTACATATGGGATCCACTTATTATAGACATAATAGTTCATAGATTATGATTTAGGCAAGTATTTTCCGAATAGAAAGTACCTATGAATGTAGTAAGTCCGAAGCTTTCAGATGTTTCAATTTGGTTAATTTATTAAACGTAGTCAAGTTTGAATTTGAGTTTTGAATTCTTTTAATAAATGAGTCAAGTTCGAGTTTACTCACGTAATATTCACGAGCTTAATTGAACTTGATTTTTTATTTTATAAATATTAATTTAAAATATTTTATTATAAAATTATTCTTAAAAATATCATTCATAATATAATATGTCTAAATTATAATTTAAATATGAAATTTATTATTATAAATATAATAATTATTAATTTTAATAATTAAAAAATTTTATAATTTATACATTTATTGATAATTTTATAATTTTATTTTGATAAAAATAAGGTGAATTAGTATTTAATTATTGAAATTGAATCTTAGTTACCATTCAGTTTTATTTTTTGAAATTAAATTAAAATGTTCTTATATTTCAATTTTATTAACATAAATATTTTATATTATGATCTGGTTGAATCCTTTTTGGTGAAATAATAATAGTTTTATTAGCAAAAATCAAAATATAAAGATTATCTAGTTTGTTTTGAAAATAAAAGGATCCAATAGTAATTAAGGCGCAAACAGATGGAG